>JAAAKQ030177236.1:0-12356 GCA_010016005.3 Zanna intricata
GTGACCTAACAGTTCTTGAAACTTTTAGTTTATTTTTTGACGATGTGTTCTTGGACAAAATTATCAAATTTTCTGTACAATATGCTAAGGAAAGGAACAACCATAACTTTTCTTTAACTCGTCCAGACATAAAAAAATTTATTGGAATTCTCATTCTGATTGCCTACCATTCCCTTCCCTAAACTAAAATGTACTGGAGTAAAGATGCTGATAAAGGTGTACCACTTGTACAAGAGACAATGCCCAAAAAAGATTCTATGAAATTTCTATGAAATCTATGAAATTCTATGATTCTATGAAATCTATGAAAAAGATTCTATGAAATTAAAAACTACATACATTTGTCAGACAACACAAAACTAGACAAATCAGATAAATTTTCAAACGCCCGCCCATACTATAACGAACTGAATGTCAAATTTCACCAATTTGGGGTCTTTTCTCATATAATTTCAATTGATGAGCAAATGGTACCTTATTTTGGACGTCATTCAGCGAAAATGTTTATTAAAGGGAAACCGGTGGGATTCGGTTTCAAAATTTGGTATATTGCTTCTATCATTGGTTACGTCTACAATTTTGAGCCATATGGTGGTAAAACTGGGGAAGTAAACGATGGCTGTGGGCTAGGAGAAAGGGTTGTCTGTAATTTGTTAAAAGTAATTGAAAATCCAGAAAATCATGTTATTTTTTTTTGATAATTTTTTTAGTAGTTATTCTTTTGGAAGAAAACTGACAAAAATGAATTTCTTGGTAACTGGAACAATAAGAAAAAACAGACTACATAATATTCCACTCTCATCAGTGAAAAAATTTCTAAAAGCTCCAAAAGAACATATGAATATGCGTTCGATAAAAATGAAAATATCTTCGTAGTGAGGTGGAGGGAGAATTCAGTTGTTACTATAATAACAAATTACAGATCAACAGAACCTACGCTAAATACAAAAAGGTATAACAGGAAATACAGCAAAGATGTCTATGTAAAACAGCCAAATATTATCAATGATTACAATAAAGGAATGGGAGGAGTAGATGCTCATGATAATGCGATTGCTAATTACAGGATTCAAGTAAGAGTTAAAAAATGGTGGTGGACCTTATTTGTAAACGGCATCGATGCTACCGCAGTAAATGCCTGAAAATTTTATATTTTAGCAACCGGATAAAATTAGTCAGATCGATTTCAAATCACAGTTAGTTTTGTCCTAACTTCATTCCATGAAAATTGAAGAACCTGATAAGAGTGACAGAAATTTAGTGTTAGGACACTACAGTAAGACTAGTTTACCTGACGATGTACGAAAAGACACAATTGACCATATCATAGACCGAAATGAAAATAATAAAAGATGAAGGTGTAAAATGTGCCATAGTCAAACTGTTTATATTTGCAAAAAATTTCAAGTATTTTTACACATGGACTGTTTTGAAAAATTTCACAACTCAGCTAAAATGTTAAAGTAAAATTTAGTACGTCAAAAAATATTCTTTTAATATTAAAGAAATGAAATGTGTCTTAATAAATTATTTTTTGTAGGAATTATTTGTAAGTTTTCTGTTTACATCATTTCCCATAGTTGCGTTAAAGCACCATCATAACTCGCGGTAAACTCCCAATGTTGCATGAACGCAACGGGTCATAACTCAAAAACTGCAAATAAGAATTTCCCTTTCATGTTTTATTTTATAAATTTGATAGTAATGTTGTAGATAAAATTAAAAAAAAAAATCACGAAAAATTTTGAATTGTTCTTCTGGGAAAAAATGGGTTAATCTCTTTCACTCCTGTCACCATCTCCATTATATCAATTCTTCAGCTCTTCATCCCTTAGTATCCTTCTCAGTGCTTCCATCTCATGCAGTTCCCTAGGAATCTTTGCTGTACATTCTTTTCATTCCTGTATAATTCTGACCACTTTATTTTTTATCATGTAAGGATCCTTCTTCACAAATTCCTAATCTTTTCAGTTTTCATCACTGTAATTTCCACTGTATTTTTTAATTAATTCTGTATTTTTCACAGAATTCATTTCACAAGCTCTGCTTGTATCTTTCCATTTCACTATTCTACTGCACACATAAATACTGGAAAACAGTAAGCCTGATCTTTAACAGTACTTACTTACTTTTGTGTCACACTCCTGCTTCTGATCAAATTTGTCACATATCTGAAATATGTTCTTCATACTTTCTTGAAACTATCATTAACTGCTGCCCCATTATTCTCCTCTCTCCTCTATTATATGTTCCAAATATTTAAAACCTTCGCTTTCCTTACCTATTACTCTCTGACCATCAATATATGTATTTATCCTTCTTTCTGGCAACAATTTATACCTCAAACATTTTTGCATTCAATTTCATTCCAAATTGCTCCAAAAACTTCTCACTAAAGAACTTTATGAAATATGTAAATCAAAAATGGTGCAACATGAGATAAAATTAAATAAGATTATACAGTAGATTATATTTTAGACAGGATAACTACACTCCTCTTTTAATTATGACTATCTTGATGTTAATAAAGAGTAAGCTAACAATAATAAGTTAGTTAACTTTACATTTAATTAGTCCAGTTAAGTGATCAATGTTTAATACTACCAAAGGAAAAAAAAGAAATTTATAAGTTCTGGTAAATCCTGAGCTGATTCTGGATCAATACGGTACCAACAAATCTGGATTATTTGGTTTCTACTGTAGTTCCTACGTAACTCTAAACATAAGATATTGTTTGATACTTTGAATTGAGATGAGTAAGTGTAAGGACATGAAGAATTCTAAAATTAAGATGAAAAACATTGTTTTGATGATGGCTAACTTTTTCAATAAAATGCATTTTTCCTTAAACTTAAAGAAAAAATTAAATTTGTTCAATTTCAAATGTATTAAATATATTTGAATACACAAAGACTTTTCTTCAGTGACAGAGACATTTGTATATATTTAGTAAAATTAAAGATTATAACTAGTTAACAATGATAAAAAATAAATAAATAAAAAAAAATCAGATTTAAATAGAGAAATAATCTATATGGATACTAAATAACATGTCATACAAAGCAACACATGCAAAACAAAACATTTTTCAATGTGTACAATTACATACACTTCATACCTTTAAAGTATATAAAAATTTACAAAACATAGTATTAGCAGATACCTGTAACTGAATTAATATTCATTATTTTAACTTTCCAATAATACAGTATATAAACAATCATAGTTGAAATATTGATTTAAAACCAATTTATTCAGAGATTAGAGTTGTTACATATGTTTACAAATAACATAAGATGAATAAATTCAGTATAGCATTTAATCTGTTTACCAAAAATACAGATTTTTTCAAAAATTTATTTATTAATATTCAAGAAAGAGATGAATAATTTTTTATTTTAAAAATGTTAATTGACCAATCGCAAAAGAGAGCAAGGGTAAATGATCACTCTAACCTCATCTTTGGGTAAAAGAGCCTTAAATCCTTAAACATGAATAACATAAACATCTCAGAATCCTAATTTTATTCATATGAAGATTCTGAATATTTTAAATAAGAGGGTGGGTCAAAAAGTAAAGGGAAATTTTGATTCCCCCCCCCAATCACAAGTATGTAGAAACGATTGTTCTGCTATAACTCAGAACCTCTATCAGCTGTTCATTGTTTTGTTTCATTGATAGCTATTTGTGATTGTGTTTGAAAGTCTGTTTGAAATGAGTGCTCCTTTGTCTGATTGCACCAAGGAAGAAATGCAAGCAGCGATACGTTTCCTCAGTTCAGAAGGGGTGAAACTAGCAGAGATTATTTGTTGAATGCAACAGCAATATGGATAAAGTTGTTTGAGTAGAAGTAAAAATATGAATAAGAATAAAACCTACAAATGGATTGGTTGCTTTAAAAATGGTAGGATTTCTCTCTGTGATGAACAGCAGCAAGATAGGCCTTCCACTTCAAAGACTAATGACAATATAGAAGCAGTTGAACAAATGATTCTTGACAATTGACAAATTACAATTGATGACATTGCTGCAAATGAGTTGAATATAAGCTATGGCTCAGCATTTTCAATCATCCATGATTCTCAAAAAGTCTGTGCTCACTGGGTTCCAGATCAATTGACTAGCATCCACAAAGAGAATTGTCTAAAAAATTTTCAGAAGCTTCTGACATGTTACAAAGATGAAGAAGACTCATTACTTAAGCGAATAATAACTGTTGATGAGACATGAGTCCATCACTTTGAACCTGAGAGTAAACGATAAAGTTTAATGTGGGAAACATCCTTCATTTTCCACAACAAAAAGTTCAACACTCAGATGTCTGCAGGAAAAGTGATGATGATGATATTCTGGGATATGGAGGGTTCACTTTTAATTTACTTCGCACCTAAAGATCAATGAGTAAACAGTGACAAGTACTGTGAGCTACTGCATTTACTAAAGCAAAAAATCAAATCCAAAAGACGTAATTTTGGTTTAGGATAACGCTCAGCCTCATATGGCCAAAAAAAAAACAATCCTTTGCCATCAAGATCTCAGTTTTGAGTTGCTGGATTACTCTCCATACAGTCCAGACTTGGCTCCAAGAGATTTTCATCTTTTTGGCCCATTAAAAAAAGAGCTGTGAGTAAATAATTATCAATCCGATGAAGAGGCCATAGAAGCAATAAAAATTTTTGTGTACACCAGACCGAAAACTTTCTTCTAGGAAGGAATTCAAAAGCTCGTTTAAAGATGGACTAAGTGCATAGAAGTAGAAGGGGATTATGTTGAATTTTTGTAAGCACAAATAAATATATTGATTCTTTGAATTTCACTTTATTTTTTGACTTGCCCTCATACGTCACAGCAATCAAATTACAGTACTATCATAACTCAGGTCAGTAAATATTTTTGGGACAGATGTTAACTATTAGAACAGACATGCAAACACTATACTGCTACACAATCATACTAAAAAAAAATTTAGTAACATGAATGCATCCAAACAGAAAGCTTCTTTTAAAATGGGAGATTGTTTATTTCTGTTTATAATAAAAGGTATGTATTAGATGTCAAAATTAACTGTGTAAATGACTGGCCAGGTAGGAACTCTTCAAAACATTATCCTCTTTAGAGAATAAATACTCTCCTTTAAATAAAAAAAAAATAATAATAATAACATAATATTTTTGAGATATACTAATATCTTTTGATGTTAAAGTAAGAAAACAAATTCCAATTAAACATACTGACCTAACAGCCTTAATTAATAACATTACTAATGAAATAAAAAATACTTTTTTTTTGGAAGGAAAAAGTATAGTAGCAGTAAAATAAACATATGACATTTTGCACATTGTACACAAGGTTGCAATTATGATATTTTAAGCTATATCTTCAGTTGTTAATAGATATAAAAATGTTAAAAATATGTACAGAGATCGTGAAATAGACAGTCTATTTTCTCCTATGAGTAATTTCTAACACAAACACATAGTGAGTATGTGAGTAGAGCCCTCACACTAAAATGGCTCAACTTATGACTTACTATTAAGGCTCATTTTATGATAGGCCTACCTATCATAAAACTAAATTTTTTAAATATTACCCACTTTATACATTTTTGTACTACTAATGTACAGTTTCTTTATTTGCATATAAAAAGATAAAATTTATAACATAAATTTAATATCAATAAATCTAGAGCAAACATTCACTTCAATCAAAATAAACAGATACCATTTTGTGAATGTTTAAAAGATTATTACTTTATGTATAATAAGTTTCAGGTTATGATGGACAAAATAGTAATAGAAAAAATGAACTTTGGTTGTGCTTTATGTCTTGTCTTTTGTTGTTAGCTAGTAGGTCATTCAACAATGAGCGATGACTCATTGAATACATTTTAGTTTTTACCTTCACCCTCCTGTAACTTTTTTTATCCTTGAAATCAATAGATGTAAACAAGTGTGTATTGTTCTGTTTTAAAATTAAGTAATCCTACCATAGACACCCACAAAGTACCAAAACAAGCTTTTAGTACTAATGTGAATAGAGTTCGACAGATAAAATTTTCAAAATAAGTTAAAATATGGTTGTACACTGATTATCAATGATGAGTAATAAGATCATCCTTTGAATCTGTTCAAAATGTAAAAAGCACCAAAACTCAAGAGACGACACCTTTCAGGATCACACGCCAGGCAATTGCAAACTACAAAAACTAGGCATGAAGACTTATACATCTAAGTGGCTGAAGGAGGACATAGATGGAAAAGGGTACGATTAGTGACATAAAAATTGACTCCTTCATCATGAAAATGAGTGAGCACACATTAGCTTATCATGCAGCAAATTTAGCCTTAAAAATACAGCAATATCCCCACCAACCTCTACTCACAAGATTTAACTTCTTAAGATTTCTTCCAGTTTCTAAAATGGAAATAGCAAGGCACAGAGACTTAAAACCACTAGAGATGAAGTAAAAAATAAATACATGAGGGATTACAAAGTTAAAAAAAGTTATTTTTCATATTAATTTTATATTCTGTTTTACTCTATTACTATGTTTAAAAGCTTATATCATCTTACAAATTGGTCAGTTCTATTACTCAAGGAAAAACTCAGGAAGTACCATCTAAAAAGTAAAAGAGGACATAAAATATGGGAAGCCATGTTACCAGACACCTGACATCACAATTATGTATGATAGTTTCCCTTTTTATATCACTAAATGTTGGCATACTTGGCTACAGACCATTCAACTGCCAACAAAATAATAATTTAATGAAAATAAAAAAATTAATAAAATAAAGCAGCTACTTAATGCTTAATTTACTTTTAGCAACACAAAAAATTAAGTAACACCATCATCTCCTTCCAATATTTTAAATTCAAGAATCATATCTATGATATTCATCAATATGAAAATAGACAACATTTATTTTTACACATCTTTTATATATATTCTTAAAATGAACTGAAGAGACTTAAGAGAAATTAGATATCTGCAGTTTAACTATGAAAATTTAACTATTTAAAAATTATTAATATTATATCATGCTCAAAATTAGTTCACAAAGCAAAACTTAAAATCCAATAACCATAAAAAAATATCATGCAAAATATTTACCATTACATATACAGTCTATAATAAAGTAAATAATACAATTAATAAATAAATGACTAAATATTAAAAGGTAAAAAAAATTGCAGAAACTTTTCATACTTCTAAATTTTTTAAAACAAAAAAAAAATAAATTATGGAAACTTGTTAATAGTACTTCATTAAAGCTATGCAAGATGGACAAAAACCAAACATATACATCAGATACCTTACAAATAACAATGTTTTTTTCTCATGTAGACAAAATATTTGAGGAATGAATACAGACTTTTAAATATCTTCTACTTCAATTACAGATATTTACATAGTCCAGATATTTACATAGGAAAATGAAATCCTGAATGAACAGAATCAATTTCACTGATTCAAAGAATTTATGTAAATTACTGCACCACAAATATAAAGAATTATTAATTAATACAACGGGAGTTTTTAATTTCAATGTATGTACCATGAACATGCACAGATACAACAGCACATTTATATTTCCTTCAGGTAAAAACTCAGCAACATCCACCCAACCTTTTCACTTCTGAAACTCATTCTATAAATAATTTTAATTCTCAGAGTGCGCATATGAGACTAAACTCTTACTCATGAGAATGTCATTCTCAGGAAAGCAATTCTCACAATTTTAATAACAGCCAACTACAGAAGATTAGACACAACAATCAATAAATAAACATCACTCGCATCCCTAACTTAGAAAACACACATACGTTTGTTTGTGCCAATGAGAAAGAAAAGAGCCAATGTTTATTTGGCTCTTTTCTTCAAATTAGATTAACATTTAGGTAAATTAATACATTTTTTGAACAAAATCTTAGGGTTTTAACTTATTAATATGACTGCTAAATCAGTTCTCATGAAAAGCGCCTTATACCTGTAAGACTCGAGACATTCTTATGTGTACATGGTCAATTATTTGTTTCATAAACCAACCTTTCTTGTAAAAAAAAAGTATTTATAAAAATTTACTATATTTAAATCTCTACTGAACAATTATTTATATGTTTCAGTGAAATATACAAAATGTGAAATTTAGAATAGTATAAAAAAACAATACTAACATATTACTTCAGAACCGTTCACAGTATTTTCAGACTTCAACCAAAACCTGGGCATTATTTTTAAAAAAATGTTACATAATTACTTCTTTAAAATGCCCGTTCTCGTCTTACTAAACTCACAGACAATATAATTTATTAACTTGCAAATAACAATTAATATGTAATGATAATGAAATAACATTAAATAAAATGAATATCCGATTATAGCTGTTGTTTTGAAGAGAAAAATATTACAACCATTTTCTAGATATATATACAACTATGAAAATCAACATTTTCTTGTTTCTATTTCACAAACTATGTTTCGTTTTCTACAAGACCCTGTGCAATATGTATTATTCAAACACTCACTTTAGTTTTTCATTGTTTATATTAGGAGATCAAAACGTCCCACAACCTGATATCCACATTTCATAAAAAAAAAAAAG
The DNA here is from genome assembly GCA_010016005.3 of Zanna intricata. Lineage (NCBI taxonomy): Eukaryota > Metazoa > Arthropoda > Insecta > Hemiptera > Fulgoridae > Zanna > Zanna intricata. Next base: position 8,607 of record JAAAKQ030177236.1, read on the forward strand.
ATTGCTAGATCACATAACCCAATTTTCTACTTACTTTAGTTGAGTCTACAGTCCTTGATGGACCATGGTCTTCTCAATTAATTTCTATTGAGGGGATTTTAATGAGTACAGCAATGCCAGTAATAACAATGGTTAAAGAAATCACAAGAACATTTTTCTAATGTTTATCAAAGCGTTACAAGCCGAACAAATCCATCATCTAATATCTTATTTCTAGGGCAGGAAATGAGATGTTAAATGTTATAACATAGGGACTGTTGTCGACTACAGTCATTTCAGTTGTCCACGGGTTTTAACTGAAGAAATTTTATTGAACATCCAGGATTCACTGGTGTGTTTTCCTATGCGGTAATTTCTGAAAATTTTTGACAATATAAAATGTAAACCATCTTACAGAATTGTTCAGAAAGCAACAAAATTATTGAAACACCACTCATACCAGATTCACACTATGAATATGTTAAAGTAACCAAACAAGGAAAACTGAATTATTCCAGTAGTTTACCCATTTCATTATCAATGATAAGACTATTTTAGATGAAGTTTATTTAACTAAGGAATGTTCCACCTCATTAGGTACAGAAAGAATAGTAGCAGAAGTTTGCGCTCTGCAAACTTGCAAATCTTCCAGGGGCAAATAATTTTAATCTAGGATTTAACATGCAATGTTTTTCATCGATTAGCTGCACGATTTCAAAAACCAAGTGTCATCTTTTTCTGTACGTCTTATAAGTTTTAATGTAATACAATAAATTCACCTTAAGAAATAGAAAACATATCTCAGAAATATTAAAAAATCGTAAAAACAATTTTGTTTCTCAGGCGTCATAACTATAAGTTATTGATGTGCCAACACAAGATAATTTCCCTTCTGAAAATGGCAAAGAATCTTAAGAGTAACAAACATCCTATTAGTGTGAAATATAATTTCATATATAAAAAGATTAAAGTATCAAAATAATATTCATAAAAAATTTACAAAATTAATAATAAAGTTAAAGATTTTAATTACTTGATCAATATTAAATATGCAAAAAAACTCGACACAAACTGTCAGATTTTACATTAATCTGTAAAAGAAAATGCTTCACAAAACTACTACACTATTATTAATGTAATTAGTTATTAATTTAAAACGAGCTCAGTAATTTAAACTTAATTAGGATATGATATAATATTATGAGATGAATCATGCAACAGCTGATGATCGATATAAAGCGTTACTAAATGGACATAATGGTATTAGAATTTAAATTAATCATTAATTAAAATTAATGAATTAATTATTACATATATAATAATTAATTATTCACATGCACAAGTAATTAAGAGGAAGGTTATAGAATTATTTCTAAGAAAAAATTATAGACATGAATGTTCCCGATAGTTATTTATTTTAAATTGCACTTTTCTATGTCTATCTAAATTTTTAAATTGATATGTTTTACAGAAATATAAAATAAAAACTAATGAATGAATAAATAAATATGAGTTCACTGGGGCTAAACTACAAAAATTTTAAATCATAAAGAATATAAGATATTTATATTAAGACTAGATAAAACAATAACCGGAATCTTCACAAAATATATAACAGGGTAAAATACAAAACATATAAACCTAACAAGCACATCTTTAAATATTACCATCCAAGTTCCAAGTTTGAATATTTATGCATTTAAATTTGTAGTATTAAAAAAGGACTGAAAACATCCTTGAGCTAATACAAGTTTTTATGGGCAATATTCACCCAAGCAACATAATTTAAAATTATTTCAAATGACTCATCAAGGAGAGCTAACATACAGTTTACTATGGACAACCTGATGTAAACAATTTCAATAAAATGACTAACCATACCTGTTTGTAAAACCATTACAATTCCACATGATAATTTTTATTTTTTGTACTTTGTTTGAGGATTGGAGGCCTGGCTGTACATGACTGGCACTTCAACCGCTCAACTTATTGTCCAGCCAAACGGTGGGAAGAAAGCGAGTCCTTGAGTCAGTACACTCCTCCAACTCTAACATATCAGGGATGAACTGGATCTTTAGGTCTCAATATCCTCAATATGGATAACCTAGTAAACCTAACATCTCGCAGCCAATAAGAAAGAAGGGATCAAAAAAAAAAAAAAAGGGGGTGGATGGTAAGAAAGGATACTCTACTCAAGAGGGAAGATCAGCATATTTTACAGTCTTGCCCGGATTCATTAAAACAGCACAAACCTTTGAAAAGATACAAAATTTTATGAATGGTCGAATGGCAAAACAGGACAAAGTAAACGAAAAATTTTAAAACAATGTTAAACATGCTGTTTGGGAGAAGTTCATGAATGGTCATCAAAAGAAAAGATGTCAATTTTAGAGCCAAATATTCTAGGATTTTGCTCTGGCAAGAATGTTGGGATAAAAGTAATATAAAGCATGAAGTAGTTGACTTGAATGCTTCAAAAATTTATACAATATAGTATGGAAGCTTGCATGAGACTAAAGAAATGACAGGAGTAGAATGGAAAAACAACTGAGAACAAAAGTTGCTATGATATGAAGAACACATACAATAGTGATTAAACTGGCTTATTTTTAAGCCATTATCTTTGGATGAATATGGTAATAAATTTATTAAGTAATTTAATAGTTATTTGTTGAAATTTATGCTAAATTTTAAATCTATTACAATGTTTTTTTTTTTAAATACTCTAATTTAATTTTTTTATGGAATATTTCTACTAGCCAAACTGAAAAACTTATGATGATAATTTTTTTTATGATCCCATCTTCAAGAAAAAGCCCTTTGTCCTTAAAATGTAAACCTGTCAAAGCAGAAATTTTGTTAATGACTCTCGGCGATTTCAATTTTTGAAAGGTTTCACTATATAATTTAAACATCATGTGGATGATGTTTATATAAAAGTATAATGTAGCTACACAATCATAATGATCTCCACCCGCACCATTCACAAATGGTACAAAATTATCTTATTTTTTATGTATATTATGAAGAATCATGGTATAGTGCAACTAAATTTCAGCAAGGTTGTACTATTTCAATTAATAATAATTAAAAATACAGAAGACTTCATATTGTAACACTAAAATGTATTCAAAAAAATATGTAAATTATTCACCATAAGTTTTCTCTTTTATTGAGAGAGAAGTCAGGCCCAGCTTTAACTTGGTATTTTGTCATTTTATCTGATTAAGATGCACTAACAGCTTTATGCATTTTTCAGTTTTTATAAACCTATGCAGTTGGCATTCCTTGTTATTAGGAAGAACAATCTATGTGTATCTATTTTTCATAAAATGTTCTTAAAAAATGATGGCTACTGAAGCTGCTGTAATTAGCTTACATTTATGCTTAGGAACAAGAGACAAGTCTCAATTTTATAGAAACAAGAGAAGCAATTTTAGCACTCAGATTAATAGTAGAAGGATGATTAAAGAAAAACAAATCGACATACATGGCATTTATAGATTTAGAAAAGGCATTTGATAACGTAGACTGGAATAAAATGTTCAGCATTTAAAAAAATGTAGGGTTCAAGTATAGAGATAGAAGAACAATTGCTATTTTTACAGGAACCAAACTGCGACAGTAATAATCAAAGAACATACAAAAGAAGTGGTAATAAAAATGGAGTCCAACAAGGATGTTTCCTAGCCCCGTTACTTTTTAATCTTTACATAGAACTAGCAGTTAATGAAGTTAAAGAACAATATAGCACCGGAGTAACAGTGCAAG
>JAAAKQ030177247.1:0-30126 GCA_010016005.3 Zanna intricata
AATGAAACGACTAGCACTAGATAGGGAATCTTGGAGAGCTGCATCAAACCAATCAAATGACTGAAGACAAAAAAAAACTAATTATCTGAATATAACTGCTTATAAATAACTGGATTAGGCATGAACCAATTAATTGGTTTAGGTTCCTAGGTCATCTAACATATAAATAATTGATTACTATCTGCAGGGTCACAAATTTGTTAGAAACAAATAAAACTATGATACATAGAGATGAATGACCTAAGGACTTTAAAGTTAATGAAATATTGAATAATATATAAATAGTAAGCTTCTAATACTTTATTTTTAACACTTTACTCTACATATTTTTCAACAGTGAAATGACTCTTGTTTTGGTTTAAAACTATGATACATTCTTCTGCCATTTTTCAGTCTTTATTTTTGATAAAGTGATATATCTAAAATTCTGTTTAGATTTTACTTAAAATAAATAGACTTCGTCAGAATTAAATTTTACAATTATGTTGTAAAATTTATTTTGTTCTGGCAATTTAGCTAAACCAATATTGTATGTCAAAACTAAAAAAAAACTGTGTTTTGAATTTTAAATAATTTTCTTAGAAATTACTGGAGATACAGTTTTGAAACTTGTTCAATATTTATTTTTTTACCCAAGCTGCAAAAAAACAAAGGATTCACAAACTGACATTCTGAATAGAAATTAAAACTATAAATACTTAAAATAGCAAAGTTTTTAGCAAAATAGTAATTTATATTACTATTTTTATCCATGGATATATATATATATATACACACACACACTACACTATGCCTAGGTACAATATACAATAATATACAGTATGAAATATGCTCGTATATTTTAGTTTCATAACCGAATAACATGGATTTGAAAACTTTTCGCATAAACTGGGTGAGTTTACATTAAGCTTGCTAGTTTAGTATGTTTATAAGTAATTTTATTAATAAACTTCAACACACTAGACAACTTGTTTAATGAAATTATATAAATATTACCTGGAATATAACGAGGATATCAGATTTCTTGATTGGAAAAAGTAAGCAAACAGACATAGGTTTCTTATAATTTAAAAAATTCCAAAAAGTAAATAATTAAATAGAATGTTTAAAAAAGAATTATTTTTATTTGATCATAAAAAATCCAGAAATAAGTCATTTTGAAACAAATTTTTCTTTTAATATTAAACAATTTAAAAAGAAAAGCTTCAGTATTGCTACAAATAAAACCATTTCATAAATTTAAAGATATTAATAAAATATTTATACTTCTTTGTAATTTACTTAGTCTGGATATAAAATGTTATTATTATACTTATTCTAAATATGATTAGATTTACAGAAATAATGTAAAATTATAGCATAACTATATTAACAAATTAAATGAAAATACAAAGGACTATCTTACCGAGATATACTTACAGTAGTAATAATAAATATTTACAAGTCCACCATCTTTTACAACACGCATTAATAATTATGCTTAAGAGCATAATTCAATTCTTTATTTATAATGCAAATTTTTATTTCACTTCATATAGTTATAATTTATTTATTTTACAAAAATAAAATAAATGTACAGAATGTGTATTAATTAACACTCACACTGTAATAAAACCTTTAATGGGAACAAAAGGAATGTCTCTAGAAAAGTGTTTTATTTCATAAAAAAAAATCACTATAAAAAGGAGTTCATTAAAAAAAAAAAAAAAACCCAGAATGGACTTTACTTATATATTATACACAATAATTATTTCACTTTTCAAATACGTCATATATTTATAAAACTGCACACAGAAATAACTTTTAAAACTATAATAGTATTTTCTTGAAAAATTAAAAAAAAAAAAAACACTAGCCTTGTTTGATGTATGGCAACACAAATGATAAAAACCTGAAAATAAATTAAAATACATTTCATAAAAGAGAAGTACAAAAACAATTAGAGAAATTTCAACAATACTATAATGAAACATTATCTAGAATACATTTTGTATCATCACTAGCTGCAGGGCATGGCTATTGGCATGCTTCTGCAGCTAAGCCCTCTGGGCGGGTTGCCCTGGCAGACGGTGTCTCGGAATGGGATTATTAGTTGTCCAAAATTGATTATTTCTTGTGTAGAAAAATATTTTTTTTTTGAATGCGGAAAATAGATTTAAATAGAAATTGATACTAACTAATTGGGATTTTCTGTTAGTTATTGCTACACTCTGGTGCCTACTTTTTTACTTATTATTCATTATTTTATGAAGAAAAACAACCACGTAAATAAAAAATAATTTTAGGACAGCATGTAAGAATGGATTTGACAACAAGCTTTTATGTTAAAGTCATAGCTTCAAATTAAAAATCTGATACTTTTGCCAATTTTTTCATGTGTTTGCACCCCTCTCTTCAGGCATTCATCACGCATAAGAAAAAATTGGCAAAACCATCAAATTTTTTATTTGAAGCTATGACTTTCACATAATCTTATATATCTCCATCAAAGCTTAGTATCAAATCCATTCTGAGATACAGTTATAAAATGATTTTTTTTTTTTAACATTTTATTGCGTTTAATTTAAGAGTGGTATTAAAAAAATTTTTTTTTACATATTTTTTCTTTTCTACCTTTAGTCTTCATAAGTTTATACTTTACAGCTGCAATAGCAAACAGGTTTGAGCCTATTTAACCAAAGATCAGATCAGTACATTTCACAGTGGATGAGTGAATTCAAAACATAGGGCTAAACAATTTAATTTCCAGATAACGAAGATCCGGTAAATCAGGAGTGTACCCAATAAAACAGTTAACGCTCAACCTGCAGACACATATGCTGTTTCAAGCATGAGAATCGGATAAGCAGTTGCTGATATATTATAGTGGCACCCATCACACTCCCTCCCCAATTTCCGAATGGTGCCCTGGGGCACTTGAAAATATTATTATCCGATAGGTACCACTGGGAGTGAATGGGGCATCATTGTGGGGGGGTTGAAAAAATTTTTCAGAGCAATCGGACCAACTATTTGAAATATTTGTGATTTTGAAATATTTGTGATTTTGTCCAAAAATTCAGGTCCATTTAAAAAGTACTAAATTTTATCCAAACTTTGATACATATTCCACGTATATATAAATATACAGTATATCAATATATAATAATACAACAAGTATTATTATATATTGACCTGATCATCACGAGACATGAACTAACAAATCGGGATTTTCCCCAGTGATTGATACATTCTGGTGCAAAGTTAAGGGAGATGCACACACAGACACACATGCAAATGCTGTTTCAGACCTGTAAAGACCTCACATAACAAAATCATGGAAACTGAAGAATGTAGCCTAAAAAAAGAATAAAATTCCAATGGCTGAAGCCATTTTTTTCTTTCAGAAAACTCATTCCTACATATCAAATCTGAATTAATACTGGGTTTTGGTTTTCTGCATACTGTTAGCATGTGTTAATAAGGCAGATAAGGAAATCTTCCAATGAAATTACAATTTTGTAGCAATGCAACAACAGTTCTAGAATAAATAATTCAAAGAATCTTAAACAATGAAACATGATCACATTTTTATAACTTATAAGATGTAAGGTATTAATTTTTACTAACAATTCCAGATCAAGAGAGGACATGGATTAGAAAATTATGCACAATGTACTGTACTAGACAAGATTAGACAAAATTTATTTTATTATGAGATCTCAAACATCTGGTAAGCGATTTCTAGAGACTCACATGAAGGTTTTTTTAAAAGGTTTTCAAATGTTTGTTTTATTTCAGAAATAATATACAATAGGACTTGAAATTAAGTACAGAATATTTATACAGTACAAAGGAGTGGAGTAAAATCACTAGGGTCAGTTGGGCTGTAAATTAAAAATTTTGTCATGACACACCTCTAAAGAATTTTCCTTTTTTACACCTGAAATATATAATGAAAAATATCAGAGTACAAAATTTTATTATAAATAAGTGATAAAGACTTATTTTGATGAATTTATCCAAAAGGATGAGGGTAGACTATTTTTATAAATAAATATCTACTCTGGTTCAAAATAATTACACTTATTATTTTTTTTAAACTCTAATAAAATTTCATTAATTTTTTTTACAGTTTCTTACATCAATCCTTTAATCCCCAAATGGACAAGGGGGAAGTTTTTTCAGACAATTTACAACAAATTGCCATCTCTGTGACAAAATGGTAACATCTCAGCTTTTCATTTGTAGATCCCAGGTTCAAATCCCGATCAGGCATCGCATTTTTCATATTACAATCATATTTTCTCCATGAGAAAAATTTCAATTTTCACATTTCCAAGTACAAGTCTTTGTAAACTTCTGTGGTATTAATTAATTTATCAGTCAAAAACAAATTAATCAGTTGAAATATATTTCATAATCTGTTAAGTTTAGGAATCCAAATATTTTATAATTTTCTAAACGGTCTACCTATAGACAGACCCAAAAGGTGATATGATGATATGCCTAACGTTGAAGTTAGGCATTAATTTTGAACTGTTAGTGTTATTAACCACTGATAAACATAAACACAATAAACTGCACCCAGCACTATCTTACTTCTACGATATAAGTGAACAAATTATATAACATGGTTTTGGTCATCGGCATTTTCAACTTACTATTCACTTTCAAGAATGCTATTCTGTACATTGCTGATGCATCAGTTTACAACCTCACTAGGACCCAAGAAAGGAGATGAAGTTATTTTTTTAATTTTTTTTTTTACAATTTTAAATAATATTTCATTCATTTCCACATATTCCAATACCATTTCACATACAATAAAACTTATCTACGTATGAATAATAAATTTATATATTGGTTAACATAATCTGATTTCTCTTCATAGTTAGTTACATACATAGCTACTACAGTCTTTATTTAAAAAAAAAAAAGAAGACAAATTATTTGTCTTTTACAATCCCACTCAAAACAGAATCAACTACTTTCTAGTTTCATTAAAGAAGGATAAAAAGCAGGATTTATTTTTAAAAAGAATCACAGGAATCAAAAAAAAAATATCTATCTTGAATAATTTTATATATATTATTCAGAGGCAGAATCAAATTTCATATTTTAAATTTAACCTCTGTCTTTAAAATAAACCAAGGAAGCAAGGGTTATTTTACACATAATATTCAATATAGATAAGACAATGCTATTTGATACAGGTATCACATACATAATTTAATTACCAGTCAGGGTGAAGGATTCTGTAATAGTGCACCCTAGTTATATAAACTGTTATGGCATATGCATCATCTAAAAGAGGTTAGGAAAAGCTTAAAAATTATAAGGCCTTAAAAAATGAAGTTATATGCCATCAAGACATACTCAGTAAAAAATACTCAATATAATACACTCTACTCATCCCTAACTTTTACTCATACTGTCACTCAAAGGTCAAGCAATTACAGATCATTGTCAAACAACCTTTGTTATATTTTCTATTTTGCACAATCAATCTTTTGTACTCTTACCTACTCCCATACTATGCATATTCAGACCAGTGAAATATCAGGAATAATATAAAATTTTACACGATCAAATGATTTTGCTAGATAAAATTAGTTGTTCAGTATATTTAGTACAATTTAATACATTTAAAAAAATAAATAAAATTTCATTTTTATAGCTGTTTTTTACATTAGACTAATATTTTTTCATTTAAGAGACTTAATCTGTAACAAGAATTTTTTCATTGAATTTGAAGTGTTTCAAGAGTGATTATAACAAATTTTAAAAGAATCAAAAGAAAAATATATTAATCTATACCAGGAGAGCATTTAAATCATCCTAAATAATCAACCACATTTACTTAATTATAGACTGAAACAGTAGTAAAAAAAAGAGATTAACTGATCTACTTTTATTCAAGAAAATGTATAATTATTAAAATTCTTAAGTAATCATGAATTTTTAATATGATAGTGTTTCAATAAGATATACGAAATATAAAATTTAATACTGACCACCAATATAAAAATAATAATAGACTTTACAGATATTTTTAATAAACACATTTAAATTACAATTTAATAAATAATTAATGATCAAATATATTAAAAAAGTAATTGAAAAATGTTCAACTAACCGATTGTGCTGGAAGAAATACCACCTACATAGGATCGTATCATTTAATAATAAAACTGTATTTAATCCCTTGATCTGTGATCATGATCACGACCAGACCTCTTACCCCCTCTGACAGAATCAGAAGAACTACTTGAACGTCTCCGTTTATGAGATGAGGATGAGTAATGTTTTTTCCTAGAATGTGGAGAAGGACTGTGTCGTCTATACCTATATGTATCGCCACCACTATGCCTTCTATCTCGACTACGTGATCTTGACCTTTCTCTTTCCCTATAACTACTTCTCTCTCTATTTCTATCTCTATCCCTCCTTTCAGCATCTCTCTCTTTTCTTCGTCTCTCATCTCTCCTATAAGACTCATGACTAGATTTGCTATGACTTGAATTTTTTCTGTCGCTTCCTCTACTCCTACTTCTGCTTCGACTTCTTTTTCTTCGACTTTTATTAACAGTAATATTTCCACTACTACTACTGCTTTTCTTTTCTTTTCTTCGTTTTGAAGAATATTTTTTTCTTTTGCGGCTTGATCTTGAACCTGAACTATTTGACTGACTCGTGTAATCTGATGAATCAGAACTATCATCATCATCATCATCTGATTCTTCAGATTGTTCCCTTGAACTATCGCGTTCTCTTTTTGTTCTATGTTCATTCTGGCTAGATAACATATCATACTTCTCATTGTTTGGTATACTTTCTGTCGTATCATTTCTTTTCTCTCCTTTACTTCCTACAAATCCAACAAACAAAAAATACAAAAAAACCATAACATTTTTTTTATTAATTTTATCAAATATCACTTAAAAAATATTAATAGAATAATTAGTTATATCAGAAACAACAAAACATTATTAAGACTGAAGAAATTCATATACTACATTAAGAAATTTTTTTTGGTTTCTAATATAATATGACCTCACTAATTTTTGAGCAATTGTTTTATTTATTTAAAATTTTTTTTTAAACAATTTAAAATGTTTACTAATAGTTTGTACTTGACAGCATTATTATGCTTTGGAAAATCTATGAAGAGATTTTCTTGTTAATTAATATTTTATATTTTTAAAATTATATTATTAAATAAATAAAAAAATAATTAATTTTTAAGCAAAAATAAATGATTTTTACAAACTGTAAATCAGTAAATACATAAGTTTTTAGTGTTAACGGATGTCAAGACTTGTTTTATTTGTGGGCATCTGACCACTAATAATACAAAAAATAAGATATAACTAATTTTAATGATAATAACTTGTTTTTAAAGCTATGTTCACATGGGGGGGGGGCAATTACAATTTTCAATACAGCAATTTAATTAATACATTGTAAGAGAATTCAAAAAAGACCTTCAATTGAAATTAAAAAAAAAAATTCAAATTAAAAATCTGTAACAGTACCTTTGATGTATATTACTTTTTAGCAGCTTATTCTTTTTTTTTTAACTACCATAATCTAATGTCCTGATTTGATATTTATTTACATAAACTTATCTCTTCTTCAACTTGTTCATATTTAAACAATTATAATTAAAGAAAAGAAAACTTAAACTTTTAAATTCTTAGTTTAAGAATTTTTAATTCTTAGTTATAATAAGAAATATTTTAATTAAAATAATAATATTTATGAAAAGTGCATAAATACACAAAAAAGAAAATCCTATATCCATTCAATATATTCTCTTACCTGAGGATTGATGTTTAGCTTCTACCTGATGATCCTCTCCTTGTCTGCTGTCACTATCATCTTCACGACGATGATCATTACCACTCTTATCATCTTCATCATCATCATTGTCATCGTCATCTTCGTCATCATCATCATCACAATCATCTTTATCATCATCATCTCTTTCACCACCTTCTTCATCTTCTAACATTTGTCTCCTTTCACGTTCTTCTTGTTCTTCAATATTTAATAGTATATCATTTTCTATGCGTGCAAATTCTTGTTTACGTCTTTGTAAACGGTCCTAAACAAACAGCACACATATAAAATAAAACGGACAATGGGTAAATTCTTATGTATTTTCTAATATAACTAACCAAGATGAAGAATTTGGATCAGCATTTTAGCTCAATTTGTTAGATTGTTTTTTTCAGATATCTGAATCAAATTATATAAAAATTTATACAACCGTCTTTTATCCCTTAATCTCTGGTAGCAAAATTCATATATATATATATATTTTTTTTTTAACTATTAAAAAAGTTTTAAATTTTATCATAAAGAGAAAAATTGTTAAAATTTGAATTAAAATGAGAAAATATCTTAATATATATAAATCAGAATTTCCATGATTGTTTGTAGACGACAGTATTCATGTAAAATTCCAGGAGCACTGTGCTGAATCTGAACAATTCTTTCATTACTGGTTTGCTTGACTTAAGAGATTTTGGCATAAATTTATGCAAAGTAATTCTACTTTGTAATTTTTCTACAGGTTTAATCAATCTTCTACATGTTTATCATGTTTCTGATAAACATGAAATATTCTGTTTCTAACCCTTACTTCTTACCTTTCTTTTTTTCTGTTTAGCCTCCGGAACTACTGTAAGGTATTACTTCAGAGGATGAATGAGGATGATGTGTATGAATGTAATGTAGTCTTGTACAATTTTAGGTCAACTATTCCTGAGAAATGTGGTTAATTGAAACCTAATCACCAAAGAATGCCGGCCTTCGTGGCTGAGTAGTAGCGTCTCAGCCTTTCATCCGGAGGTCCCGGGTTCAAATCATTCATTCATCTCATCCTCTGAAGATATACCTTATTGGTGCTTCTGGAGGTTAAAAAACCACCAAAGAACACCGGTATCCACAATTTAGTATTCATATCCATATAAAGGTAGTTACTTTTATACGGATATGAATACTAGATCGTGGATACCGGGTGTTCTTTGCTAATTGAGTTTCAATTAACCACACTTCTCAGGAATAGTTGACCTGAGATTGTGCAAGATTACACTTCATTCACATCATCCTCATTCATCCTCTGAAGTAATACCTTAAGCTAGTTCTGGAGGCTAACAGAAAAATAAAGGTAATAAGTAAGGGTTAAAAACAGAAGATTTCTTGTTAAACAATAGATTTTTTGTTTATCAGAAAATTTTTTGTCCTCATAAAGTTTTAGATTTTTTTTTTTTGAGCAGTGATTTGTTTACTATACTTATATTAATACAAAGGGAAACTTTATGTACTTATGAGACTTTATATCAATAAATAATTTATGTACTTGTATACTTATATTAATGCATTAATATTCTAGAAGAGTATTACTAATGTGACAAAATTTATGGTATGTATTTATATTAACATGACAGTTTGTTTATTAGTAGCTAAATGAAAATGGAAATTTATTTTAATGATCGATTTCATCATTCATTTTGAGCATGCAGGTGACAATTTGTATGTAGTATTTGTATAGTATAATTTTTTTTTTTCTTAAATTAGTTAAACCCATATATGAACATATTTATATAGCCTATGAGATGCACAGTAATGTAAGGATTCCAACATGGGGGTCATACCTCAAAATCGATTCAGCGGTTGAGCTGCTGCAGTGGAACAAACATACATACGAGTACATAAATACACCCTAAATACATTACACTCTTTTTGGGTAGTGATGTAAAAAAGGTAGAGGAGATATCAGACACATCAAGTACGGAGATCTCTTATAAAGTTAAGTAAATAATAACAATATTAGGGTTATTAAAATTAAAAATAATAAATAAAAAAAATATATAACTAAATAAATTATTCATTCTGTTAAAATCAAATCAGTATGAATTTTAAGAATAAATTACATAATCTCATAAAAATTACTCTTTAATACATAGCTGATGATAATATGCAAAATTTTAAGCTATTTCCTGTATTAAGCATACTGCAATTGAAATAAAGTATATTTTGGGAGACATTTTAGACACATGATCTGATATCACTGTCAGTGAATTCCAGAAATAAATAAATTTAAGTTTACTGCAGTTGGAGAAGTACTGTCAACGAACATTGGCCTTCTCAATGCCTTTAAAAATAATTTTAATTCTTGGGTATCAGATTCAATAATATTTAATTTGTAAAATTATAAATAAAGATCAATTAAAGTCAAAGTGTTTACAACATAGATAAGTTTAAAAGAACGTATGTCTTTGATATTCTTGTATAAAGTGAGTGATGTACAAACAAAATAAGAAACCTACGAAATAATTCTACGCATCATGTGTTTATTATAACAAAAGAAAACCCAAAATGATTTATCCATAGAGATAACAAAAATCAATAACAACTTATTGAAGTTTCGTTATTCTTTGTTCGGATTTTGATAAGAATAACAAACATATAATTAATTATCAATTACAATTATCATAGTCATCAAAACCGGATAAAACTTACTTTTAATTCCTGGTCAGAATCTCCATTATCTTTGTTGTCATGCTCATTATCACCATAATCACTGGCATCGGAAGCATCAGAATCATCACTGTTGTATATGCCCAGTCCTATATAAATATACACAAAAATAAATTTTTCATAAAAACATTAATAAACCAAACTAAGAAATATAAAACATTAGACAACATGTCCTTCCCAATTTATTATTATCACTCAGGTAAAAATGACTTTCATAGGTAATAGTTTTAATATTAATATTTATACACACCGTATAAATAATTATCTTTCAATAAATACTTAAAAAAAAACCCCAATCTTTACAAAAGCAGAGATTTAATTTTTCAGTCTTTAATACCAATTTTTATTTTAAAGAAATGTTCTTTCTACAAATGTATACATTCATAATGGGCATGACCGGGGGGGGGGAAAAAAGGTATAAAAATTAACACAATTTTTGAAAAATATAAATAATTTATAAGGTTTAGAAACAGCTAAGGATGAAACAAATTCTTAATACCTTTCTTTTAAAAATTTTCAAACAGTTATTACTGCTGACAAAATGTGGAGTATACATATGTAGTATGTGTGTGTGAATGAGTGAACACACACACACACATACAGAGTTTTTAGAAACTCATTATACTAGAAAAGAAGGCTTGGGTTTATGGCTTAATGTTCAAACCAAAGTATAGCCATTACATTATAGTGAAATCCCCTTTCACGGTAATGACTTAGATGATTGTTTCCCCAACAATCATCTAAGGGAAAAAAGCTGTGTCAGTCTTTTAATTAATTAAAAGCTTGGTAATTTAAATATATACAGACAAATTGTCATACAATAGATATAGTATGATAACTGCAAAATCAATTTTGAGTTAAGACTGTCTATCCAATCATCCTGAACTCTGCATGAGAAATATACAAATGTATTATATTTCTTACCATTTTATACATTGCATATTTGAGCTTGGTCATAACTAACATTTTCCATAATATTAAAAGAAACTTATTGTCATTTCTTCACTTATTGCCAGTATGTTTCTTAACAGTTATTTTTTTTACAGTGCAAGGGACATAGTGACGATCTGACAATACACAATATTATTATGCTCAATAATAAAATATTTTTAAGCCATGTTTAGTGTTTAATCTCATTAAATTACATGCTACACAATAACAATTTGTACACTTCTTATATTAAGTAATGTACCTTTTTTTTGCACAAGTTGGCAATACAAACAGGTCTGAATGGAAAAGAGGTTGGCCACCAGCTGTGGAATGGAGCAGCTATGTTTACTGTGGAAGTAAAGAAACATAACCTAACTTTGTTGTTGT
The DNA here is from genome assembly GCA_010016005.3 of Zanna intricata. Taxonomy (NCBI): domain Eukaryota; kingdom Metazoa; phylum Arthropoda; class Insecta; order Hemiptera; family Fulgoridae; genus Zanna; species Zanna intricata. Next base: position 11,848 of record JAAAKQ030177247.1, read on the forward strand.
GATTGCAACAGTACTATTGAGACAGTTTATGTTTTAAAATTGTGTTTTATCAGTGTTTTGTTTTAAATAGAACATTTTTCATTACTGATAAATTTGTGAAAATATATCAATTAGGCAGATTAATTAACTCTCATGCATGATGAGTTCTAACACAGACAGTGAAGAAGACGTATTCTTAGCTAATTTGATTATAAAAAATAATTTGAGGCCTAAAATTAGCAATTTTGACTAAGATGCTGTAAATGACAGTGATGATCATACTTAGATCTGGATTATTTTTCAGCTTGTGATAATGAGTGTTGCACGAAAGACGTTTACTCTCATCATGATGTCTAAATCTGTTTTGTGCAAAGATCACGCAATTAAAAGTTCTTATAAAGATGGCCATAAATTAGATTTTTTTTTTTAACCAATCCCTAAAGAAGTTATAGTAATTAAAGTATCTGCATTGGAATTAGATACAAAACAATGAAAAAATTTCAACTAGAACTAAAAATAATGCTAACAGTCCTACTAACCCTACAAATAATCAACAACTTTATAACTGTGAAATATATGTTTGCAAGAAAGAGGTTTATTTGGTGTTGACAGAATGAGAGAGACATGGCAAATAATGCTATTCATAAGGCATTAAGAACTGCTGGTACTGTACTTGTTCCATCTAAACTCAAATCAATTATTCACCTTACACGAAAGAAAAACCATTCCCAGTCCAAAGCATAAAATAAGATTTCTTAGAGTTTATGGAGCAAGCCAGGAAACTTTAAGAATCCTTTCCTTGGGACATGACAATGAAGGTAAAAGCTTAATTGGCCTACCATGATAGAATACGTAGTTTTAAAATATCTAAAAATCTTTTTCAGATTATGCCAATAACTTGGTGAATACAGAAGTTAGACCATTCCAAGTACTAAAATTGCCCCCAGTGTGAAGCCAAGTTGACTTAATAAAGACCAAACTAAATTAAGCAAAGAAAAATACGATGACTTGATGGGACTCCGTACTGGTTCAACGCCTATCATTTGGAGAGAAGAAAATTTTAATTTCTATTAAAACTTGTGCAATTGGTAAAAGTTAGCGAACTTTTTGGATGATTGTCTATTGAATTTAAATCCTACTAACTCTTGACAGTATTTACAGTGAGTTTTTTAATGTTTTTTTTGTGCTTAAAAAAAAAAATTATTCAGTTTTAGAAATTAAATTTTCTCTTTTCCCATTGTCTTTTCTTAATTTATTTTACATTTTTATTTACAAAACCAATTCTTCTGTGAGATAAAATAAGTTAAATTTAAAAAAATGTTCAGCCATTAAGAGACATTATGTCTTAAAAAAGAAAAGTAATCTGTTTTAAAAAATTCCAGGAAGAAGAAGGAAAAAAAATTTGAGTTTTGTAACACATTACGTTAAATGTACATTAATGTAATATATGGAATATCCACACACTCTTGAGGATTCAAAAGTGTTCATTACAATGTGAAATCTAAGTATGGCTTTTCTTTAAATTGCTCTCCTGAAAAATTGCTATTTTGCAGTTTCAACACTGTATCTATTGATAAAATTAACAAGAACACATTGTAATTAATCAGAATTAGAAGCAATAAATAAAAATAAAAAAAACATAAAAGAAATCTCATAAGTCAATTATAAAATGTAATGAATCTTCTTTCACAAGATTTTCATTTGAATAACTCTTTAAATATTTTTAAAAACACAAAGCAGATTTTTTAATAACTAATTTTTGAGATCTGTTCAACTAATCAAACATGGTTGATTTTTATTAAACATTTTCTGAATATTGTCAGTTTAATACAATTAAGCAATTTTTGAGGCAACAAATAATATTTTGCTTATCTTTAATGGTTCTACATCTTTCTGATATAGAAATGTACTCTTTTATTAATTCATAAGATCTTCTTTTTTACTTTACTTAATAGATAATTCAAGTATACACAACACAATATATAACATTTAATTAGAAATTCATTTCAATGTAGATTACTGTTCAATAATATGTATTTGAAATGTACATTATGAATTGTGATAACATCCGTTCCTTCATGCACACAGCCTGATAATTAAACAATAGAATGATTTTGATGTAAATGTCATCTAGCAGGCAACATGTGCAATTCATAGACCAGTCTTAAGTAAAATCTGGCAACACCATCAACCATGGTAAGCATATAAAAAATGACAGCATAAAGTTGTTGGAAGTGGGAAACCAATATCATATTAATGCTATGGATCATAGAGTAAATGTCAAATTCTGTTTTTAACTTGAGAAAAGTGGATCTGTGTCCATACAATTCATGATGTATACCACATTGTCTGAAAAGTTCTTGACCTGACACAAGAGATAACCAAATGCCCATGATTACTTTTCAAATATGATCCTTAGATACCATACTGCAACAAAATGTCAAACCCTGTGCGTTTAATATTTGTGGTGGTCAAATAAAGCAAACAAGTTTAGATATTTTCTGAAGATAGATAAAATTGATATTTGAGCTATTATAAAGTACTTTGTTTTAAAAGATTTCATTACAAATGGTTTACAAAAAGTTAATTCCACTTTAAAGAATACTTCCCTTTTGTTATATACTGTAAAAAAGTCAGCTACTGAATTTAAGTGCAAATGTGGTCATACATCAATTTATGACAATGAATGCTTGGGATGACCAAAGTCTGCTACAACTACCAAAATCATCACAAAAATCCACAATGGCATAATAAATGATTTTAGACTGCAAGCTTGATGTGTTGCAAACATTCTAATAGGCAGTAACTACTATAATTCACATAATTTTCTGGATATGAAAAAGCTTTCTGCTCTATGGTTTCCGTATCTGTTAAGAGTTGTATTAAAAATGCATTTGACTGAACACTTTTCAAGAATTGTTGCAAAACTACACTAATCTACACTTCAAAGGGCTTCCAAGATTAGATTTAGGGCTTCCAAGATAGATTTAAAGGGCTTCCAAAGGGCTTCACTTCAAAGGGCTTCCAAGATAGATTTAGCTCCCAGTGATTGATTTCTTTTCCAAACCTGAAGAAATGGCTTTCTGGACAAAGATTTATTTCAAATGTTGAAGTCAAAGCTGAGCCAACTGCTTATTCTGCAGAGTTGAGCAAATCATTTTAAACAGAGGTATTAAAATTTTGGAAATTTGCTGGTTTAAATGAACTGAATTGCAAGGTGATTACACTGAAAACAAATTTCTCAAAAATATTGCGTTTTCTTTGTTAAGACTGAATACTTTTTGAACAACCCTTATAAAGATACAAGAATACCTGTTGCATATATTTCAGTAATTTGCAAGGGTCAAATAAAGTTAGAGAAATCCTTGAGAATGATGACAGGCCTGAATATACAGCTTCGGTTTAATTTGCAACCAAACAGAATAAATTCAAGATTGTTATGCAGCTACGAAAATGGTATTAATTTAATACAAGAATTGGACAAGAAGGTAACTTCCTGGTTTTTTGTCACATAATCTGTCAGATGACTAAGACTTGAATACTTGCAGAATCCAAAACAGCTTACACAAATAAAGAAAAATTTATTTGACTGTGATACGGATAAAATTTGAAATCTTCACTAAAATATCATAAATTCATCCAGATGCTTAATGGAAGTCATCAGAGTCAATAAAATGCAAAAAAAAAAACTCTTCTCTTCTTTACAAGAAAATGATAATGCATATGTGTTTCTATAACTGGAAAGTAATTATTCATTACGAATTAGAATATGTAATAATGTCCTTCAGGAGATATTTTCAGTAAAAAATTTTATGTTAGTATTGTAAACACTTACAGAGGAATCAATGAATCTAACTTGAGTAACAGATACCAGACAGTTGGGTTTTTCTGCATGATAATGCACAAATTCACCAGTCAGTTTTGCCTAAGAATTTTTAGCAAAAAATAATTTGAAGTGATTGATCATCACCCTATCCTCCAAATTTGAATCGCTGCAATTATCTCTCATTCCAATATTGAAGTTACTTATAAAATGGAGGGTTTTTTTTAATGATTTTCCAGATTTGAATCCCTGCAATTTTCTCTTATTCCAATATTGAAGTTACTTATGAAATGGTGGTTTTTTTATGATGTTGAATACATCATTCGGAATATAACGAAGTCTCAGAGACATACCAAAAGAAGATTTGCAGTTGCCAGATTAAATTAAATCTACATAAGGAATGTAATTTGAATAACATTCAATTGTAAACAACAATTAAAATTTTTCTACAGTTTCACTGATTGTTGAATATTATGTATCATTGAAGAATTTTCTAAGCAATATGTTGGGAAAACCTGTCAAATTTTCCCAAGCAACAAATGATCCATCTTTTAATTTTGTTTATTATTATTATTACTATTTTAAACTTAAAAGAAAAAATTTATTGTACTAAATTTATGCATTTAATAAATTGAAAAATAAAAAACTTACCAAGTTTGCCAGTCAAAGAAGTTAACGCCGGTGTCTTCCTATGTTGTTTGGCTGGGGCTTTACGATAAATAAAACATTTAATAACACAATAATAAATAAAGAATGAAGAAAGAAGTCACATTATTATAGTACTGCAGTTTTTAAAAACAAAAACAAAAGTAAATTTTCACAAAAATTACTAACAATTAATTTGTTATAATAAATTAAGTCATAACTAAAAACCAGACCAATTAACAGAGTTCACAAATATTTTATAAAAATACATAAAAAAAAATTCTGTTTAATTTATTAAAATTTACCAATAATTACTTAATCGCCAATAATAAGTATAACACCAGATCCTATTTACTTACAGAAAGAAAATAGAAAGCGGCTGTTTACAACATGCTTAGGCTCTGTCTTTTTTTAAGTACTGTAGAATACAGAAACTACAGATAAACTGAGATTAAATATACTATAAAATACCATTAACATGAATTCAATAAATGTTGTCTTTAAAGAAAAGCTTAAAAAATAATTCACAGACTTCAACATCAGTAAATTCCAATTTTCAAAAAGGGAACAGACAATAAATAACAAATAAACTTAGTAATATTTCCTTCTTGAAGCATGTGCACAAATTTTTACTTCCGTTAAAAGTATGGTAAAATTAAAAAAATAAATATAACCAGAATAAGGGATTCACAATTTTTTTTTTCTATACTTCAGTTATTAAAATGTACACTTCTATCTTAAAATTATATTATTCTTGGTGAAAAATCAACATACTTGTGCTAAGTAAATATGACTTAGGGCATTAACTAAATTGCATGCAATGGAAGTGTACCGCTAATGTACTTACTATGAATAAAAGTGGCTTATGCATTTCTTGGTGGATCCTATAATCTTTGTTGATTGCCACCATTATGTCACTTTATATTAACTGTGAGCCCTAGTAAAACAACTATTAACTCTTTATTTTACTAAAACAACTATTAACCTCTTTATTTTAAGGCTTTTCACAGAATTATCAAAAAGTGATTTCTTTATAATAATTCCTTTCTGTTCTATATGAACAATTACAACAAATTAGTTAACTAACTGATGAATAATAAATTTTTTTTTTTAATTTCTTAGAAATCAATTTTTCTTTTGATAAATTAAATAAAATTATTTTACTGAATTTTCTTTATAAAAAAATTCCTCTTCATTTTGGAAAACTATTGCTCAAATAAGCTTACATTAGATATCCAATATTTTAATAGAGCTGTTCTATTATTATTATTAAAATTATAATTTGCATGCAACAATAAGGTAAGATGCATTATAATTTGTTTTAACTCTTTTTTTAATAAAAGCAAATATAGAAAAAAAACTTGATACTGGCACAAATGATAAAATATTTAAAAAAAAAGAAGATATTAAACATTTGTGGACCTAAATTATAATAGTAAACTGCATTTACATACTTTAAAATAATAATATATTCAATGGTTTTCATTGTTAAATCAGGAAAGTTTTTAACAATGTTATATTACCTATTATGATGAATTACTTTTTACACACATTTTGTTTATTAAGAGAAAATAATTTATTTCTACTATTTGATTTATAAAATTATCTGTTGATTTTTTGTATGGGTCTTTCATAACAATTTATACCATATAAACTTATATATTTTTAGCTTTGAATGCACAAATGAATACATTTTGCTCCTGTTTAAAACTTTTAGAAAATTTCAATAATTTACAAGAAAAATAAAAGCCCTACTAGCTCAACAGTATAAAAGTATTGTTTAAGCTAAAAGTTTAAATTAAAATGGCTAATATAAGAAGAAAATGCTAATGTATGTCAATTATAATGTATGACAACTATGGTCATACAATAAACAGTGCATACTCAACATGGTTGACTTAATTTTTAAAATTAATAATGGAAACATCTACGAATCTATGGCAGAGCTACATAGCTAGAAAAGATTATTATAGACTCAGGTTAGACTATGTTTCATTAAAAAATACAATTATTAACACTAAACCTGAATCTTAAGTATAAAAATTATCTTTCTGTTGACCTAAACAAAAAAGAATAAACGTGTACCAGTCTACTAAATAAATTTTGCAGAATCTCTATGTTTAAGTTCAAAGACAAAAATTTTTAAATAAATAAAGCATGAAATGGAAGATCATACCAGTGACAGTAATTTCCATACCTGATGTGTTACATCAGATTTACAAATACTGATTAACAATAAACGAATAACAGTTCAATCAATACACAAAATGATATAACATGTTACAATGTTTTTACATTTTTTCTTTTTTAACTAAAATAATTGTATAAGACCATTTAAGAAAAAAAAAGATTAACCTGAAAAATAAATTGATATTATTGCTATATTGATTATAATTATTGAAAAAAAAAATAGAATTTATAATACATTATTTTAAAATAACTACTTTTTAACAAGCTGTCAAAACAATTACATCAGTTAAATTATGCTTACATCAATATAGTTCAACTTGGTTGAAAAGATGTATCTCAGTGGTTCTCAAATGTCTAGGGCTGGAATGAAAACACAGCAAGGGAGGTTGCTGAAGAACAAGGTGTGTTTTTTTAAATAAGGTCCATTATGAATTTGCCACCTATATACATGATTATAAACAGATGGCACTTGCACATCTTGTTATTTCAATCGACAGTCAGCTGGTAGTAACAGTTTAGTCATTTTACTGTTTGTTGTTAATATTAATCCATTTATAATGAGTGTTACAATTCATGATCCTGTCGATCATAAGGATATAAGGAGTAATCGGATTTTTGATGGCAAACAATTCTGCTGCTGAAATTCACAGCCTAATTTGTGATCTTTTTGCCCAAACATGAATGATGCTAAAGTAACACATGGTGTTCATTTCCATAAGGGTGAACTAATATTAATTATGAAGAACATAGCTGCCGGCTGTCAGTGATAACATATGATTCAACTGAAAAAGTTGATGAAAAAAATTGAGATTTTAACATTTTTGGCCCAAAACTGAAAATAACATTAAGATGGCTAATATAAGAAGAAACTATGCTACAATATAAGCTACAACTATGGCCATACATAGACAGTGCATATTCAGCATGGTTGACTTAACTTCGAAAATCTAAAGGAACTAAGCTATAAATTATTGCATTAGTGATGCTGTTAATAAAAAAAAAAAGAGATAAGATTGTGAAACATCAACTCTGATGTTTCACAATCTTTGAAATTTGACTGAAAAATTGGGCGATAAAAAACTGTTTGCCAGATGGATGTCAAAGATTTTAGCAAACAGCCTCAAGAGAAATTGTTGCTGCAATACATAAATTTTTGCATTGAAAACAAAGGTGATGAATTGTTTGATCATATTTTTATCAGAGATGAAACGTGGATTTCTTACTCAAACAGAGACAAAGCAGCAGTTGATGTTATTCATCATCATATTGAGGCATTCATCATATTCTAGAATGAAGAGATTTGATCAGAATGTTCAGTGAAAAAGCTTACAGCTACTGTTTTCGAGAACAAAAATGGTGCCTTGCTTGTCAAATTAAGTGATCACCTACCTAACTAACACGAATGCCAATATGTATTGAAAGCATAAAAAACTTAGAAGAACTATAAAAACATAACATTGGATGCTATCCTGCAGGATTTTATTTTTGCATGACAATGCCTGGCCACATATTGCAAATCGGACAGTGAGGAAATTGGAAAAATTGCATTGGAAAATAATCACCCATCCTATAACCCAGACTTAGCTACCAGCTTTTTTCTTCTTCACCTTGCATAAAGACTTCCATTCCAAAGGTTTGATGATGACTACAAATATGAAAATAGTATTACTGCATGGTTTAAAAGTCACTGGCACCAGAACTTCTAGCTAAGGTAATGAAGAAGCTAGTTTAATGCTATGAAAAATGTGTTTTAGTTGAAAGCTGCTATATAGAAAAATAGAAAATAGATTTAGTTTTTATATAAATATTAAAGTTTGTATATATCTTTCAGTTTTGTTTTTATTTCAAAACCGTCCTTACTTTTAAAAACATACTTCATAGAATTTGTGATTTTTATATTGGAACTTAAATTGTAAAAATTTTTACAGCTGGAAAAGACATAATTCATTCATAGTTGGGGATTCTAAAAAAAAAGTAATTTTTTTATTTAAATAATTAAAATAAATAATACTATTAAATAATTGCCATGGAGTGCGCTTCTGGTTAAATAATTATATTCAATTAGCGCATATGGCGGAAGTATATTTTCCTTGTCCAGTTAATTGCTATTTGCTATATCTAGCCTTGGGTACTTCTTTGAAAAATGGAACTAAAGGAGAAAATCTTTTTAACTCTTAAAACTAGTACAGTTTAAAAATGATTCTATTTCATAGCTGATATTTATGAAGAGATCAAACCAAGCTTACAATTTAACATTTTTTCAATAGACATGATCATTGCTTACATGATTATTTTATTTTTAGTTAAAAATCAATTATAAAAAAAAGAAGAAAACAATGTCCAAGGCATAAAGAATATCTAGGTTAAAAAACTGAAAAGATAGTTTTATTTCAAGGTGAATTTTAAGATATATAACAAACTGACATTAAATAAATGGATGACTATAAAAACAAACTTCTGTACACTTTTTAAACAGAGTTATGATGAAGCTTAATATGGAGCAAAAGCTAGCTCATACAATGAAGTTCTCTCAACTTTTTAAATAGTGTATATGCCATTCTTTAATGCAATCAATTTCTTTTTTACCAAAAACCTGAGAAAGATTACTACTACCTGAAAAACACAAACAGAACAGTACCATACTGAAAAAAAAAACCCAGAAATTTAATTCTGAAACAAAAAAGAATAAACAGCAGCAATGAATCAATTCGAAAGTGGCAACATAAAGAGAAACAAACAAAAATGCAATATGGTATTAATGAAAAGAACTCTCCATACATGAAGAATGAATAAACCTCAGTATTAAAAATTTATCATTTAGAAAAAAAGTCCAAATAAAAATTCAGAAAAATGTTAATACAATAGCAGATGAGTACACAGGGCAAGCAATCCAGGAGGTATTAGAAAAGGCTCCACTCAAATTTGAAAGATAGAAAATATTAAAATTCAGATATACAGTAGGCATAGTAAAATTAATCTGAACCCAGAACTAAAACGTAACTTAATTTAAGAAAAAAATCATACTTGCATAATTTGTGAATATCTAAAAATTATTAAGTCCTTTATTCTTAATTGCTTCATGTGCATGATTTGGCATAGATTCAACAAGTATACTACACTTTTTTTTTTAATTTCTTCATCATGAAACAATAATGATATAACTGCTTTGATGACGTCAATTTCTGTGAAATTTGACAATTTCGTCAATTTCTACGAGTTGTTTATAGACTACTGCCTAAAAATTTTCAAATTGGGTTTAAGACAGGGAGTTGCCTGCATGAGAACTTAATGTTTCATTCTTTAGAATATTTTTCCACTTTTTTGGTAATATGGCAAGGCGTCAAATCTTGTTGGAACGCTCCATTGCCTTATGGAAGTGGTGTAAAAAACTTTTCCTTCAGAATCTTGATATATCCATCATTTTTCAACATTCCATCTACTGGATGTAATGAACAATGGTTTTCAAACATGAAACTACCCCAAAACAATATTTTCTGAGGGTGACTAACTGATTGTTGGATAGTTCTTGATTTAAATTCACAGTAGATAATTTTGAATCAAGTTTACTTTTTCTCATTAAAAACGCATTTCTATGTCAGAATAGTTTTTTTACAGCCACATTTGCCTTTCCTTTGAGGTGAAAAGGAACCAGTTTCTTTAAATTATTTAAAATAGCATTCACTGTCCCTCATTCAACACCACACTTCTTAGAAGCTATTTGTCATTGTGTCAACTAATGTGCTCAGAAAGAGAAACAATTTTGAACACTTTCTTGGAGTTATGTCCATTATTAAACATATTCAAGACATATGGAACATAATCATATAAAAATATGATTTTGTAATAAAAAATGAAATAAACTTCACAAAAATTATAACATGGGAATTGTTACATAAAAAAAAATAACCTCACATTACACAGACAACTTAAAAAGAGTGGATGTTACACAGTATAGTCACAACATAGAAATAAACAAAACATTCCCTGTGTTCAGATTAATTTGCACACTACTGTACATCTGACTTGATGAACTGTAAATTTCATTGACTTCATTTAAAATAGCATCAGTTCTATGTGGTAGTTTGGATCTATTACAAAATACTGAATCACGTATTCAACCAAGAAGAATGTGAGATCATTACATGGCAGTTACCTAATGAATAGACCACCAGCAGATAAGGGTAAAATTCACCCATATCTTGATCTGAAATACCTCAAACTGCAGATGACAACTTAACTATGGCAACTGTCTTGCACTCATGACTTCCATGGAAATAAAACTTCAATCGTCATATAAATTAAATATGCTGCAACTTTTTAACAGTTTACAACCACTAATTTTTCAAAGTTGTCTCAGCTGATAACTTGTATAATCAGAATTTGTAAGATCATTCAGGAAAAGCTGGTCCAGTATAAGCCTTAAGATAACAGCTTAATACAAGTTTTAACTGTTTATTAGTACTCAACAAAGTGATATTTGGTAAGCAAATATCAGATGAATAAAGAGTTGAAGAAAAATTAATTTTCACAAAAAAGAATTCCACATTAATAATATTTTAAAAAAAACAAAAAAAAACATATGAATGCAAAACAACTGAGAGGTGAGAAAATTTGAGAACCACTTCTAATGTACAATTATTGTATATTTATCAAACATTTATACATTTTAAACAAAGATAAATTGTAAAAGATGTCTGATTTTAATAACTACTGGAGAATAATTGTTAATTTGTCAGTTTCTGTTTTACCGGTGAATATATTTTATTGTCCAGAATATTCTCTCTGTGATGTCTTTATTCATTAAAAAAACAAGCAACAAAAATTAAAATAGAGTAAATTAGTAAACAATACATAGAATTTCAGGATTCAATTGTTTTAATCTTACAAAAATATTATTTACTCTGAACAAAACTTTAGTTTCATTTATTTGCAAATATAATTGTTACAGTCCACATGATTCAGAACATAGTTTCTGTTTGTTAAAAAACACATTTATAAATATTTTTTCAATACTGGAAATTAAAAATCAGATTGAAATCATTGTGAAAAAATTTAGAAATCTCAAACAATATAACCCTGATAGTTTTCTCAAAAACAAAACTGAATTCAATTAATCTTTGTATGTGAAAGTATCTATTGTGAAATTAAAACATAAAAAATAAAATTGAAATATCACATTAGTTTTTATTAAGTTAATGAGTAAAATGTAATTTTTAAAATAATATGATGATATATATAACTTTTTTCTATCAAGTCTATATAGTATAAATATATACCTTTGGAACGCATACTAGTTAGCACTTCATTAGCAGCTTTTTCGAGTTCTTCTGATGTCACAGACATTAAAATATCAGTCAATACAACTCGCACTTTTTTCATCTGAAATAATATAAAAAAAAAAAAAAAAGTACATACGTATTCTAATATATAAACAGATGTTTATAATTCTTACTAGATAATGCTTTAAAATGGCTATTATGACCTCAGTGTATAGCAATAAGTGAAATTTAGTTTTACACCACTGATGATATTTAAATATTTGCACCATGTTATTTAAATAATATAAATATTTGCACCACTGACGATTCAGGGCACTTTCTAGTTTTAAAATGTTCTAATAGTTTCAATATTCAATATTCTTTTAATAGTTTTTAATATTCTAGTAAGCGGTATATAAAAAAAAAGAGAACTCAAATACAATCCTGAATATTTTGAATTCTATTAAAAATAAATATTAATAAGAAAAGTTTTTAATAACTGTTACAAAAACTAATCCTATTATATCAAAACTAATTAATTCCTTTCCAAATAAACCTGTGAAACAAATTTTTGATAGTTTGAATTGATTATAAAAGTTAATAATTATTAACAAGCAAATCATATATTGTTTTAGATAAATAGAAACTATGAGTAGAGGAAAACATTTTCTAAACTTATTTTTTTTTTAAATAATACAGCAGCTAAAAAAATTAAAATATCAAATAGATTTAACTACTGCTTAAAAAAAATTTTCAGATTGTAATAAGCAGTTGTGTGTTGGAGATCGCACTGTTTACAGAAGCTGTGATTAAAAATCTAAATGTAATTTAGGAATTATAATATACTAACTGTTTCTTGCATTATCTGTTCCTTTGATTTGTAAATTGGTGTTGGATGTTCATGTGATACATTATGATGTATTAGAGTTGTGTTTGATGGTGGTGAAGAAGATGGTGTATTCTGACTAGTTTGATCAAATCTTGATTTCCGAGACATAGACTTCAAATCTGCATCTCTTTCTAATCCATCATTTCCTTCATCACCAGATTCATCAGTTTCAGTATCCTGAAAAAAAAAAAAATTAATAATACATTGGTATATAAAATGCTAATAGTTTTATTATTGTTTTAGATGGCTTTCTAAGAATTTGTAAATGCATATCCATACAGCCTGCACACCATACTGTGCATCATTCACCTTAATCCTCGGAAGAAATGCATAACGATGGTCCCGAAGGTTAAAAAAAAAACAATAGTTACTAATTAAATGTTGGTTTACAAACTAAGATTACAGGATTATTGCAATGGAGAATGATGTACATAAATGCTTTATAAAAAAAGAGTATCAGAGTTTTAATTTTTATAATATTTCTTGAATGAGATGTACAATATTGATTTAAAGCTAGAATCAAACACAAAAAAAAAAAAAAAACAGTTTTATTGTGTTCATGACCATAAATATATTCCATACCTTTTCATTTGAAGCACCACTAGCAAAGAGTGATTCCTGAACAGAAAGCCTTCTGTTTTGTATTTTGCTAATGTAAATCTATAGTTACAGTTCAACATATATTCTATATAAAGTTTAATTGTGATTCTCATAGTGACAATAACATTCAACAATGGCATGACTATTTTGAAACTATCATGCCAACTCCTGTTCTGCTCACTGAGGTCAGCATAATACTTGTTTAATTGGATATGTTTTGTGTAATGGCTCTTTCTTTAACTGCAGTATGGACCAGACAATTTTATATGACTAAGACTGTGCATCTTCTCACCAGCATAACTTATACAGGATAAGTTGCATAATGTTTTGCATGACTTGTAAACTTGAAAGCATGACCCGAAAGACTTTAGACTTTTATTAACAATCTTGTGATCCCGCCTCATACTTGAGATCATTATTATTAATAGATACTAGTCTACCCAATCTGAGTAGTAGGACTGAAGCAATCTAACAGAATCAAATTCAGAATTACAGCCTTAAAAGTATAATTTAGGAGGAAAGATTTTCATTAAAAGATTTTGAATTCCACTTGATCCCTGGACCAAGCTTTATTCAAGAAAGTAGGTTGGATTTTTTTGGGACACACCTCGTACATGGGCAAAAATAAATACTCGTGAAATGGTAGAAGGAAATTTTCAACGCTGATTTACCATCAATGAATGGTGCAGCCTTCTTCACAATCAGCTGTTTGGACCGTTCATATTACCTGGTTACTTAAATGGTAAGATCTACTTGCACTTTCTTCAAGAAGAATTGCTGTAGCTGCTTGAAGATGTTTCTCTAGTACCGAGATGCAAAGTATACCTCCAGCAAGATGGTGCATCTCTCCACTTCTCTTTTACTGTTTCCACTCACTTAAATAATCATTTTCCTGAGAAATGGATCAGTCGTGGAGGTCCACATCCCTGGCCACTAGGATCACCTGATCTAAAACCTTTGGTTTTTTGCAGATGGGAATGAATGAAAAATTTTGTATACAAAATAAAAATACATTCTCGCGAGGAATCCACATTATGGATGCAAATAAGCAATTTCAGGATAACCCTGAAGAACTCAAAACATCATTCCAAGAAATATGTAGAAAACAGTGGGCTCATTTTTGAACATTTATTATAAACTGATATGTATAATGCACTTTCGTCTAGTGTACAGTTTCTAAATAAAATTAGAATTTTTCTAACTTTTCTTTGTTAAATTTATCTTACACCATTTTGTTCATAATTAAATTCTCTACAAATTTTGTAAAATGTCTTATGTGTTTATTACCTAATTAAAGTTATTATATGTCAAAAAACAGCATTTTTTACTCTTACTAGTTTTCACACCAGACTTCTAAAAAAATAGAGCAGGTACGCTTCTTGGACCTATTTGGTACAATTTTTCAAGTCAAAAACCATAAGAAATCACTAACTATGCCCCTAGATTAACATCTAAAAATTTCATTATGACCTCATTTCACCAGGATAGCTGAATTCTGAGCAAAATCTTTCACTATCCATATCTCACAAACAAAGCATCTCAGGACATATGTTTATATGAACTTTTTCCATTATTTTCTTAAGTAGTATAGATTATGAAAGTCCAGAAAGAACTTGTATAACTTTATCACAACTATATGAACTTTATAACTATTATCACAACTTATATAACTTTATCAGACACACCTGTATAACTTTATCACACATCCATTAGATTTCTGTTGTAGTAGAAGCAAGAAGCAAGAATATAATTACAATATCATAATATACAGTAAAATTAACATGAGTTCAATCAATTCTAAAAACAAACCAGTACAAAATTTTATCAATAGAAATCAATTTCTTAATCAATGTTAAAAATAATTCTGAGATATATGTTATATGCTTAACATCTAAAGAAAAATATTAGAAAACAAATACTAAAAACAAACTTAAAAATGACATAAAAGTCTTCTAAATACTAGTCAACAAGCATATGAGGCAAACAACATTTACCTTACAACCTACTGTAACATTAAAAGAAAAAAAAAGAAGAAGAATCAACCATTTTACTAAAACAATTAAGCCAACTTTAATTCTATTAACAGTTTCAGAAGCTGATAGTTCAGCGCCTGTTATCATTATTTAATTTTTCTGAACCTAATGAATCTTGTCATTTATTCTTTTACCTAAATGAAAGAAAGTCACAGAATTTAACATGCAAAAATGCTTCCTAGATTAAAATAAAAAATTAGCATGTTTGTAGCCAAAGCAGTCCAGATGTGTAAGTAGTACGGCTACACTCACTGCACTGCAACCCCACCATTGTGATCTAAGGTAGTTTCCATCAATTTTGACAGGCTAGCAAGGAATCCCAATTTTAGTGTAAAGGACTACATTTTTAAGACAAGTTGTATTTTAATTGCTTTTTAGATAACTAATTCCTATTTAACATAATAAATTTCATTATTTTATTATGTATTTGAAGTTACCAGTTTTAGCTTCTTTCCCGAATTATTTCAGTCTGTTTCCAACCCATTAATTAACAGATGTTTATATTAAAATCTTGGAATTAAATGATCAATAATTCATGAGATTTTTCTCTATGAAAGATATTTTATTCTGAATTCAAAAACCCCAAATTCTCTTCATTTTTTATTCAATTCATACATGTAAGGCCCTTTAAACTAGTAGAGTAAAACATTTTTATCACTTATATATACATATTATTTTTAACACAAAAATCTTTGAGTTAAGTAAAGATGATTATATTATCAAGTAAAACTGAATCTCAATAAATAATAATTTGGATAAAGTGGAAACTCCAGCATATTAGTAGGGATATAAGTTCTAGGGAATTTATAGAGAGGGGGTTGAGACTTATAAACTGAAGCTCAATTTTAATGTCGTAATTTTTCTTTATATTATAATATTATTAACATTTAAAATGTAATATAAATTAGTGCTTTATTAAGAAAAAATATTTATATTTGTAAATATCATGAATATTTAGCAATAAACTTTTATACCATTATTAAATTTTACATTTTTTATAAATGACTCTAATTTTTGTCAGGACAGATAATCATATGGCACAGCATATTTTGAATAACGTGTACATATGCTGCCTAATATTTTATGCTGTCAAAATTAACAATCTTCATTAAAGTCTTTTAAATAAACACCATTTTTAGGTCTCGCATTACTGTTTTATATATATATAAAATTAATTTTGTAACATTGATATTCTATGATTTTTAAATTTAAAAGAAATGAAAATTACAGAAAAAAGATAGATTTTTTATCAAGAGCTTATGCACGTGATAAAAGGGATGTAAATTTAGTTGATTGTGATACATTACAAGAGGTCTAAAAAATTCAAAATAAATAACACTAACACACTCCAGCAAAAGGAAGAGTTGGGACATTGTACTAATAACTAATTGTAGTTAATAATTAACTGAGTTAAGACAGACATTTTTTTAATTTAACACTTACAAATTTACTATGAGGCACAACAGTAATATTCTGATTTGACTGTTCCTGTTGTTCTTCAATCTCTTTTCGCCTCGCTAACTCAATTTCTCTTTCTTTAAGCATTCTTTCTTTTTCTTGTTTTTTAAGTTTTTCTTTTTCCATCTTTTCCAACCCTTCTCTAATCCAAGCAGGAAGCTGTTTTCTTTTAGCCGCATCAATAACAGGAACTGCTTCTTCATCTTCATCTGATTTTTCATCAGGTCCTCGACCAACTCTACCAGTTAGATGTCTACTATCTTGTCTCCAGTCTGCTCCTTTTTGTCTTATATAAGGTGCTGGCCCACCCATCCAATATCCATGCTACAAAGAAAAAATAAAACCATTAACAAAAAAAAAAAAAAAAAAAAAAAACAAAAGATTAAATTGAATTGAAGGTAACACAGTTAAGCATATACAGATTCAGTATGATTAAAAATAAAAATAATTATTATTGGAAAAGATTTAAGCAACCTATAATAAAATTAAACTGGACCAATGCAGAAAAAACCAACATGACTAAATAATACCTGAAATATGACAGGAAAGAAAGAATTGCTAATTTAGAAAGGAATTTGTCTAACTAGTGATAATGATGATAACAAAAAATAATTCACATCTTAAGAGAATGTAAAATAATGATTTATAACTGTATGACCATTATAAACTTTGGATAAGTTGTTTTTTAGAATTTAAATAAATTTATATATTGTGAATAATTTTTTTGTCTTCAAAATGTTACTTTAGTACAGTACATATTTTTGTAATCGTAGTTAATAAATTCATTCTGTCAATGTAATATGTTTTAGTGGGAAATAATTTTTTTTGTACATGTAATGCTGTGTTTGTGTGTATACACAAGCTCACATGGACAGTGTGTTAGACAGGAAAGTGGTGGAGTTGGATGTCAGGACACAGAAAAAAATTTTTCTTCAGTCTTGAGACCTGGTGGTGATAACATTGTACAGGAGTTCTGTTGTAGTGTTAAAAAAATATCTATATTAACTATAATGTAAAAAAGTACAGATCTGATTACTATCAAAGAATTACAGGTATGAGAATTTTATTTTTATAATAGAAGCCTATCCAGTTTTAAATTACGTTGGATCTGCTACGAAAAGTTCAAAACTTGATTAATGATTAAAAAACTATTTAAAAAAAAAAATGAATTTAATAAACCTGTTAGAATATGTTTTATTTAGTATTAATATCTATGAATTGACCAATACCACATTTATACGAGGGTGGTCTGAAAAGTTTCCGACCTCAACATGAAGATAGCAGCACTCGTCGGTGGCAGCACTCGAATTTCGATGTTCATCTGTTGACAGTTACTCACCAAAGTTTCAGCCATTTTGGATGCGCAGTTGTTATGTAATCGTCGTTTGAGTGAGTTGATGTGAG
>JAAAKQ030177281.1:0-12355 GCA_010016005.3 Zanna intricata
TATAACAGACTGGCAAACTGTTGATCGAATCACAAACTAATTCACATTATAAACAATGAACAAAGATAAACAATCCAGTGTGCACGCTGGAATTCATTCACTCACGTGTCTCACGACAAAACGAGCTGATATGGAGCTATCTGACAGTAGTCGAGAGCTTGTATATCCTTGCACGTCAGCAGAAATCCAAAGGCGCCTGAACCGTGTGACATAACAATCGGCCTTACAGTGTTTTCTGGGTGCATGGCCTGCATCCATCAATTTATAAGACGTTTTCACATCAAAATGTGTGTGTGTACACTAATAAATGAGAATAATGCAGATTACTAATTTACCCTTATCTTAGTTGCATTCTGTATAAATTTTTAATAATTTCTCAGGGCTAATCAAGAATGTTGCAGGGCTTAATTGATGTGCTTCATGAGTCATGAATGTTTTTATAATTTTATTACTTTGTGTTTGAAATGGTTTACCCTAGTAAAATTATTGCAGCATTGTCTGTTTTATTATTCTTTAATTTAAAACAGATTTGTTTTAAAGTAATATTGTTTGCCCACCTCCATGATGCAAGTGGTTGCATTTTTACCTTTCTTCCAGAATTTTATCATATATCCTATCATATTCAGTCATCTCATCCTCTGAAGTTATGCCTAACAGTGGTTATGGAGGCTTAAAAAAAAAAACTTGTAAGTATAAATACTGATCTCCATGGCAGAGTAGTAGTATCTTGGTCTTTCATCTGGAGGTCCTGGTTTTGAATCTCTGTGTTAGCCATGACATATTTCATACGCTACAAAAAATAACATTTCCAAATCCCAAGTACAAGCTTCAAGCTTATATTGTGATATCATATCTTGAAGTAAAAAAAAAATGAACTTATCTAAAACAGTTCTAAATGTAGTGTATGAGTATAATAATAAATTTTTCTTCATTCTTAACAAATTAAAAGACAAGAATTAACTGAGCAAAAATACAACCAAGTATTGGAGTATTTACTTTATTTACTGAAAATTATTTATGAAGTTTGGTGTGATGCAAACCACAAGATGTTAGATAGGTACTAAATTAACATTTCTAGGTACTAAGTTAACATTTTGTAAGACAGGTTGATAGATACAAATATGTCTTGTATTTTATAATTTACAAAACAATTGAGTTGATTAATTTTTTGATTGTTCTAGCATGAATTTCCTAATTTTCAAGTTGATGTTTATGCTCTTGTGTTGGAAGACGATGGAAGTGTTCTTGCTGCAGCTATTACCTGTGCTAGTTTAGCTCTTGCTGATGCTAGTATTCCTATGTATGACTTAGTTACTGCTCAAGCCCTAGTGAGTAGTGAGTTCCTTTTTTATTACTTTATATTTTTTTACAAAATTGTTAACATGCTTAGAACAGTTTGTGAAATTTTAATTTCACAAATTGTTAGTGGTGATTTGGGTTATAAAAAAGTGTGTGTGAGTTGGATCCCTTGAATTTTGACAGAAGAACACAAAAAGAAACGAATGGGAGCTGCACTCACTTTTCTCTGTTGGTACGACAAAGATGGCGATGAGTTTTTGAAACAAATTGTTACTGGTGATGAGACCTGATTTTCCATATTACTGCAGAAACAAAATGCCAGTTGGTGGAATGACATTCCTGTTATCCATCAAAACCGAAAAAAGCAAAACAAATTCTGAGTCCCAGAAAAGTTATGGCTACAGTTTCTGGGATCAAAAGGGTGTTCTACGGACTGTTGTCTAGTGGCGTGGTGCTTCTGCACAATAACGCACAACCACATTCTGCTACATTGATAAAGAACTTGCTGCAACAGTTTTGATGGGAGCTTTTGGATCATCCGCCTTTTATAGTTCGGACTTGGCCCTGAGTGATTTCCATCTGATTCGCAAACTGAAGGATTTTTTTGGGCGGGAACCGCTATGAAAGTGACAAAACTGAAAGAGGATGTTAATGGTTAAATGTTGGTGGTGGCAACTGAGTATGCAGAAGGCATACCAAAATTGGTGAAACAGTAAAAGTGTTTAAATTTGAAAATTGATTACATTGAAAAATAATTTAAGTATCAGGTATGGTGTGAAAAAATTTTGTTTGGCTATAATAAAATATTTCAAAATAATTTTTAAAATAAAATGTTAAAATAATATTTTTTTTAATATAAGATTTCAAATAAAAATTTCATAATAATAATAATTTTTAAAAAATGTTTGTTCTTAAAAATTTAAATAAAAAAGTTCTTTACTTTTCAAATGACCCTCATATTTTATTCTAAAGGTGTTTTCATAATCCTGTTTTGATTCTTACAATTTTTATACCATTTACTACCAGTAAAGGAATTGCTGATTGCATTACATGCCACCCAAAAAATGGAAGAAAATTAATTTTTGAAACTTTATTATTTATAACTTGCATATTTATTACCAAGTACTTTGCTTTTATTTATTTCAAGTTTCAGAAACTAATCATATCATTTTCTAGAATAATGCCTCCATCATTTTTTACTTTTAGCAGGAATATTTCTTAAACAAAGAAAATAGTTTATATGAAAAAAAAGTTATGCAGTGTTGACTGAGTATTGTGCGATTTATTTACAACTGAGTAGTGTTAGTATAAATTTGCTTACACACACTTATATCTATTAAGCTGTAAATACTTTAAATTATGTGGGAGCATTCTCAAAATGTTAATGATTGTATAAATCCAGTCATAAATACTTAAGTGATGATACATGATGCAAGCAGTATCATACTTTCTTCACATAAAAGAAGAATTAATCACTGCCATTTTAGAAAAGCTGTATAATAATGGAAGTTACTCAACTAGTAATGAAATAATTTAAGAGAGATTTTTGGGCTAATTCTGCAGATATATATATCAACAGTATTAAAATTTGTTGAAAATCAAGTCATGCTACTGTGATTAGGAACTGCTTCATTAAATTTTGTTTCAGAAGTAATCATCATTTATCAGATAAACAGACAATAAAAATTGCAGTAAATAAAAAAACAAAATATTGATAGTCACCTGGTGTTTATCAGAATATGTGAAATCTGACATTGAATTGAATTGAATTGATGGTGGAGTTGAAAGTGCTGCCATATACTGGAGCTTTGACTTATTATTTTTCAGCTTATTAAATTTAAAAAATAACTTCATGAAAATACTTATTCCTTTCTATGATTTTATCAATGTATTTCTAAAAAAGGAATTAAAAGTATCTCTCACTGAAGTAACTAATTTTTTTTATGTATACTTATTTATTTATATTCTGCCTAAAATAGGCTATATTCTTTTATAGAATATGGAAAATTTTTATGCAAATCCCACAGATATTCTTGCTGAACTGGCTAACAATGAGTGTGGTGAAGAAGATGACCATCTGTAGGATTTTGAAGATAATAAAATGACTCTATGTTTATTCCATGTGAGAATGAATTTGACTGCAATCTCAGTATCAGGGAGGGTCTTAATAACTTAATCCATTTAAAAGGCTGTTGAAAGGAAGTAGCGATAAAAACTGTTTCTTCAGGAATTTTAGTTCCACAAACACAAAGTGTATTCAAAAATAAATAGTCATTAGTTCTTCTGACAGAAAAATTGTGTTGGACAACCCAATATATCTCAGTTAATGTTAGATTTACATGAAAGATTTACTTGAAAATTGCAAATGCAAAGAATTAGTATTCCTCAACTTTTTCAAAAATTAAAATTAGTAATTCAGCATGTAACTGACAAAAAAAAGTCGAGAACCAACATTATCAAGAGATCAAAAAGATCCACAAAAAAAGTTGCCAAAAATTGAAAACGATGATGACAATTTACTACATGAAATGTTAACAACCCGTATGCAGAGAACATAAAACAAAATATGTCCTAATTGTTAAAATTAGTACATAAATATAGTTATTTTGTTTGTAATCTATTTTTAAATAATCTTTATTTTACTTTGTAGTTAATCTACAACTGAATTGATAAGATGTAGCTACTGATCCAATTCATTTTGATTGTCAATTCAGTATGAATAGATCAGATGGCTGATGAAGTGGAGTTTTGTGTAACCTAATGTAAATTTACTGTCAAAAATTTACATACACTAATCATTTGATTTAGTTATAAATAACGAGTATCATTTATAATAATGAAAACTAAATCCAGATTATAACACTGAATAAAAGTACATAAATATTTTTTTTTATAAAATGTAAAAATTATATGTAAAATTTGATAATTTCATTTAATAATGACTAAAATGTAGAAAATAGAAAAAACATTTAAAATGTGCTTTTCTTTAAAAAATAATAAATAACAAAAACAAAACAATTCATAAAAAAAAGTAAAAATAATTTTCTTCTCAAAAAATTTCTTTAAAAAAAATTACTTTTTGAAGAATTTTCTATTTATACATGATTAAAAAGAAAAGCATGGAATGCATTCTGATTATAAAATGGTTGTATATGAGAGCACATCTTACACTTTTCTCTTTACTCATGTGTAAATAGAAATTTTTTTTTAAGTAATTTTATTGAAAACAGAACTGTTTATACTTTTTGGTATGTACTGTTTTGTACTTTTTGTTTCAAAAAAAAAAAATCAGCCAATGCCTTAAAATGCAAAACAAATGAAGAGTTAAGAAGTTGTTCTGATTGTTGGAAAACACATTTGGACAAATATGTTGAATGTAATGAAGAGTACTTTGAAGGTGATTGAATTTTCAAACTGTAAAAATAAATTTTTAATCTCTCTGCTGGAGTGGCAGCATCTCAGTCTTTCATCCGAAACTCTCAGGTTCAAAACCCAGTCAATCATGCCGTTTTTCACGCTACACAATTTTCATTTCATATTCCCATGGCACAAAATTTGAGCTTTTGTAGAGAATTAATCATAAGAAATATGTATAATTAAAAAAAATAATTCTGTTATCTTTGAGTACCCAAAACTTTTTTTGCTGTGTAGTGCAAATAAAAATTTAATTCAGTCCACTTATAACTGATTGATGAAAATGGACTGATATTCTAATATCTTGCATGATGTAATGGACTGTATTAATGATTTTTTTGTTTTAACTTAACTAATGTACTTATCAGGATGTCCACTCAAACTCTTTTATTTGAATGTTTGTAAATAAAAAATTCCATTAAAATTTTACAGGGAATTCATGGAAATTATTTATTTATGGATCCTACCAATGAAGAGGAATCTTTGTGTATTTTAACTCCAGCCGGTGACTGTAAAAACCATGGTGCAGTTGTAGTTTCTTACGCTACTCAATTACAGCAGGTCTGTATTTTTCCATTAATTATACATCCAGTTCTTGTTTTCTATATTTTTAGAATGATATTGTAAATTGAAGAATTTTATGTTCTTTTTTTTTTCTCTAGAAATTAAGACATTTTTTTATGTATGGGCTTTTCATTTTCTGTTTAGCCTCCAGAACCACTGTAAGGTATTACTTCAGAGGATGAATGAGTTAGATATGTATGAATGTAAATGAAGTATAGTCTTGTACAGTCTCAGGTCAATCATTCCTGAGATGTTGATTAATTGAAACCCAACCACCGAAGAACACTGGTATCCATAATCTAGTATTTAAACCCTTATAAAAGTAACTACCTTTACTAGAATTTGAACCTTAAAACTCTCAACTACGAGCTTGTAATTAATTATTCTCATGGGCTTGCAAGCTTTTAACTTCACTTAAAAAATATCAAAAAAGATATTTTTCTGAAACTTAATTCTGGTGTTCTCATTAAATTTTCTTAATTGCAACTTCTTTCTTTAATAAAATGATAAGTGTTTCGTGCTTTAAGCCCATCACCAAATACAAGATGAAGGGCAATGTCTTTAGAAATTGTCACATTAATTAGGCTTAAAATATTTTTAATATGAAACAGTATCTTCTCTTATTATAAATGTTAAGCGGGATAATTTTATTTTCAGACACAATTTGTCATCCCGCAATTATTTACATAATAAATGTGATAGTTTCTAAAGATATTGCTGCTCTAAATCACATTTGAGGAACTTAAAGCATCTTTTGATTCATTGTTTTTCACCTTTTTATTGCCTATGACCTAAAAATCATTTTTATTCAGTACGATTGTATTTGTTTTGATAACATTGTTATCATTTGTAGGGTACAGGTATAAGTCCAAAGACTGCATGCAGTTATAGATTAAACTATGATAAAATTAATTTTATCAGATAATTAGGAAAAATGTTAAAATGCAATTATTTAATACCAAACATTTAAAGTTGAAAAATATTTTTAAAATTAACCTTTTTCATAACAAATATTAATCCAGAGAAAAACTCACAAATTGTTACTGGCCCTCAGTGACTGAGAAATCATATTGGGTACAGAGCAGCCAGGAAGTTTTTCATTCTTCATTTATATCCAAGAAAGTGCTCAAGCAAGAATTTTCTTTTACTTATTATTTAAAATAGAAATGACAACTGAAACTGCACTACCTTCATAAAAACCATGAAACATAAATTATGGGTAGAATTACTTACCATAATGAACAAAAAGTGAACATTTATTATCATAATCAATTTATGTTATTCAATATTTGCATTGTTTTAATTATAATTTCTGAAAATACACGATTGTGAATAAAGAGATATTTGGCTTTAAGAGATTTTTTTGTTGCACATATATTTTAACTGGTATTGACCAGTTATTAATAACTGGTATTTTTAACTGGTTTTTAACTGGTATTGACCAGTTAATTTATTAGTCTCTAATAAATTCCAGTAGTATGAAGTGAAATTGTACCAATTGTTTTTATAACTTAATTGCCACATGAAAACTGATTTATTAGATGTTGCCATTAGGATACTTAGTACATTTTAATTTCCAGAATGCTGCTCTCATGAGAAGTTGTGTGTTGTGGAACAATCTACACCCTACTTGTTAACTTGTAGGTATTTTCTTCCTTCCTTACATTTCGTATGATCGTACTTGGCAGTTATTGATTTTGGTAATAATGTTTATATTTTGACTTGTATTTATGTTTTAGAAAGATATTTAGCAGTGCTTATTTTTGTTGTTTATTTTATCTAGATAACTCAGTTTAAACAAGTCGGAGTAATGGATCCAGACTGCATAATTAAAGCAACTAGTCAGTTAACTGAGAATTGTTCAGAGTTGTATCAACTTGCTCAGCATTGTCTTGCCCAGGCAGTAATTAAAACGACTAAGAAAAAACATCAGATATCGGATTTGGGGAAATCTTTTGAAAATGTCAAAATTCAAAATGGTTAATTATTGTTTTAGTTTTTTATGTTTTTTCCTTAAGTAATTACAAATAATAATAAATATATGTATCGTTGAAGCATTCTACATTTCTTTTAGTCATTAAAAGTTAGAATTCCATGAAACAGAGCCTTAAATCTAAAAAGTACATGCTCAGGATAATAATATCATGCCTTCATATGAAACATTTATTAATGAAAACTTCTAACAAATGTTATACTTAGGTGATGGAGACCTACAACTTTTACAATCTGTATGATTCATCTCTTCCTACTTTTAAATTTAATTCCTGTTTTTAGAGATTTGAGAAGTAATCAACACTGGTAGTCAATTCAGTTAATAAAGACATAGAGATTAAATAAGTTGTAGTCAACAGTTTTTTATAATCTATCTTATAGATCTTTAATTTATTTTTGTCACACACCGTCACTGTTTACCTGAGGAGGATGGATGTTAAAGCTCGTACACTTTCTTCATTTAGTTAATATCAATGCTGTAAAAATGTTACTAAAAAAAAAAAGACAATATTTTTGTCTGTTTCCAAATATGATAATTAATCATTAATACCTTTGTATTCCACTAGATTAACATAACTAATATTAAAATAATTAACCAAATTTGTTTGTAGCATTATTTATCAATGTATGGTGCCTGAGTGTAGAATAGTGCATTATATTCTTTTAAAAAGTTGATTTACTCTTTATTTTATTAATTTTACAATTTTAACTTACTGTTGATACAAATTTTATTGGTTTATATAACAGTTAGCAATTCTACAATAGATATTCATTAATAACAGTGTAAATGGTTGCTGTATATTTATTATAAATTAGCCCCTAGAATTGTACATTCATTTTGTAACAAACTTTACTGCAGAAAGTTCCTGTTTTAGTGGATATTTTTGGGGAAAATATAATTTTTACCAATTATAAATTTTATAATTTATAATTCTATAATTTTTTCCAATCCTAATAAATGCAATTAATAAATTTATTCAATAAATAAATTATTTTAATACAGTTGTTTATACCTCAAATAGCAAATTTTCAATACAAAAATTAATTCATGTACTTCTATGTGTAGAGAATCCATCCCTTAAAAGGCATGGAATACAACTAAACAGAAATGGAAAAATAAAATTTGTACAACAGGTTGCTAAGGTGATTTTAGAATGGAGGATGATTGATTCACCAACATGTTTTCTTTATGAGCTGACGGCAATAATGCAGTGGTGATGAAACAGTATTCTCTGAAGAGAGCAGAACTTAAAGAATTTCTATCATTTGATTACCACCTATTTAAAATTTAATTTTTTTCATCTTCCTCCTTTCTATTTGTGTCACTGTCAGTGTCTGGCTATTGTACTAGAAACTAATCTTGTAGTTGAATTGTAATACAATAGAAAAATTAAAGTTTTATAAAAATTGTATAAAATTTTAAACTTATAAAACCTGCTATGAATTCATTTTTATTTAAACTAGATAATGAATGCATTCTTAATGTAATAGGTTTTACAATGGCATCTGCTTTTAGAAGAAAGGTTGTCAAAAGTAGAGGATTAAAATGTAGAGTCAGAACAACATTAAAGTATCAAATGAAGCTGCAAGTGTAACTGTTTCATCTGCTGAGGACTTTCTAACATATTATATAAAATAATAGAGGAAGGCTTATTTCAGAGCCTGAGAGGAAGATTTAGGAAAATTTGATCAGTAATTGTATTTGAAATTCAGTGACAATGAAAATCAACTTTATACAGAAAAAGAAAAAAATGTATTATGCAAAGTTTCAAAACCCATATCACACAATGCAGAATCCATTGGTTTTGTTACAAGACTGTAACTGAAAAATTATAAAATTTATAATTGGGAAAAGTTGAGAAAAATTATATTTTTCATAAAAAATGCTTTTGCAGCATTCCATCTTTCAAAGTGAGGCGATGGAAGTGTCCACATGATTGGTGCCTTTCTTACCAAGCGATCCGGTCTCAAAACTTAAGCCTCATAAAAAGACTACTGTTCTTAACTTCAATGTTCAAGGAAACAGACACTTTACCGAATATTACTACTCTTAGGTACACCATAAAAGACAAACAGAAAATATTGGATATGTGTTACCGGGCATCATCGATTGGATTATGGTGAGCGAGTGTGATATCCATATATTTTTAGAGAAATAGTTAAGAAGGTAAAAAAAAGCCACACACACGTACATACACACATCTACACTTGTATAAAAAAAAACAGACACACACATACATACACCTTCACTTACACAAAAAAAAGTGTGTGTATGTTAGGAGGGAGAGTGAATGACAGAATGGCTGAAACGTGCATTGAACGTTTACAAAGACAGATTGTTTTTTATGCAAAAAGTTATCAGACTTACAATAATTGTTATCAAAAAGAAGAATTTTACCTCTTTGATTAACAAATTGAGATTAGTTATGTCGTACATAAATAAACTTGCTTTATGATGCTTGTCGAGCACTATGATGATGATGGTGACGACCATGTAATTGATTGTAATAAATTCGACTATTGCGATCGTGGGCTACTCGAATACTTGTGCTCGTGCAAATTGATTAAACTTTTAAGTTTCCTCATGTTTGGTCAGCGTTGTTGGGTGAAAACGAACTTTAATTACTATGATGTAGTCCTCCATTCGCTTGTAGAGTTACAGGTTACAACAAATTCATACGGTTATTTTGTAAAATTGCTGAGAGGAGTGGGCGATAGGTAGAATATGAAATAAATTGTACCAAAATTTTGATCAATCATTTGAGTGTGAGCTCTATGAGTGTAATAAAGGATGCCATATCATTTATTAACGTTTTCAACAATGAAGATTATTTTCTCAGGAAACTACTGTACAAGACGTTGAATGATCATATCGGTATAGGCTACATATTAGTTGCTTCTTTAAATAACGAATTATATTGCTTTAGCTATATTTACTAAGAAATTATACAGACAGATTTACTGAAGACGAAATGAAAGTTGTACACCATCTGATGAAGCTAAATTATTACGATATGAAAGACAATGGAATCACTGAAGATTTAATAGTAAGTTTGTAAAATATGTATGCAGATGTTTCTTAGAATTACGTATTTGAACATATTCAAGATCGTTCATAACTGGTAACAGGATGTGTGTGGTGGCATTTCTGAGTATTACTTGGTAAACTTCTTCGGACATGTTCAAGGTTGTTAATAACTGGTAACAGTTAGTTAGGGAGCCTTAAAGAAGAAGTTGTTAATTATCTCATTACGAATATGGACTTTGAAGTGTTAACATTGTCATCTTTGTGTGTATTATGGAGCAAATTAAGCAAGTAGATGTTACGGCTGGTAAACGATATTTGTCACCACGTGTTTCAAATTAAAGTAGTTATGAATATATTGTTGATCTTAGCAGTCATGTATTTGATAAAGACGGTGATAATGTAATTATAAAGATGCCTTTGATGATGAATAATGAAAACTTTGAATGTGGGAACAATCCTATTTGTCTTATAGGTAATAAAGAAATAGTATTTTCCGGTTTCCAAGGTGTGAACAATAAACGGATAAAGCTTGTAAGTTAAAAAAAAAATGATTGAACATGCAGTTGGATACAATTATGTTACACCGTAACTACATCTTGTCTAAAAAATAATGTTCTCACTGTTAACGTATATATTGCAAAGGAAAGGTGATTCATCACCATCTCTCATATTACAACTGATGGATGGAAAACTTGGAGTAAAATAGATTATTTTTCCAACAATTAACAACATAAGTAACTACTGCTTGTTGCATATGATACAGAATAGAATTCTAAAATAAATTATAGTGAAAGAGAACAATATGAAAGTGGATGTCCGTTATCATTTATTTATTTCATAATGTACAAAAACTTCACAAGGACAACGTGAAGTATGTTCAATTTCATCAAAATGAATATTTCATTAATATTCTATAACAATAATAAACAGTCATTTTCTGGACTACAACACATAAAACACATGTATAAATACACAAAATAAAAACACTTTAAACCCCCATGTTGTAATGTATGATTATTGTTTTATTTAAAACAATAGTTATTAGCATCGCTGTATGAAGCAGTTCCAAGGCCAGCGATATAATCTGATATTGGATCTGTCCTTTGTCATATTATATTGCGAATGGTGAGGAGAATGTCTTTAATCTCAACACACTAAGGTTGTTACCTCTAGGGTTGTGGGGAAAGGCAATCATAAAAAATAAAATATAATATCTTAAAAAAAAATATAAGAAATAAATACAGGAATATTTTAGAAAGGATTAAAATAATTTATACAAGAAAATAATACTCATCTGCATTTTAATTGTTGACACAGTTTTTTTAATTTAAAAAAGTAATATTAATTATTAAATGAAGAAAAATAATTTCTTTCCATAACAAATGAATTTAAACCTGTGGTGTGGGGGAGGGTATAACATACAATATGTACGGTTAGTCATCTGTTTTTGTGCACGTGACCGGATGCATATAGATGTTGCTGCCAGACACATGGCTTAATGGGTTTGGGTGTGGTAATTTTGCATGCGCGCGTAGAAATAAATAATGACCTCCGTTAATATTACATTTCTGTTGGTCGAGGCTTTTAACAGTAAAGGTTTGTGTGATTGGGGAGAGGAGAGTTTCTTGTTCAAATGTATTTGACATCGACTGGATGTGTAGGCATTGTACCAGGGATACACCAAAAGGTACTCTGTATAAGTTTTAAATCATTTGCTTGTTATCCGGGCGATGATAACGCGAAGGCGTTTTTTGCCCTCAAAACCCCCCCCCCCAAAAAAAATTTGCTTGTTAGATCACGTGGTCGTTCACACGGTCTTGCTATCTCTGCTACTAAAAACAAACCATTACAATGGCACAAAGTTTAATTAATAGATTAAACGAAATAACATCACCTCCGATATGAGGGTAAGACATGTAAATTCTTTTTACCGAAGAGATTTGCTAAAGTGATGGATCCTGTATAAAGGTGTATGCGAAGAGATAATGTTGTATGCTGCACCTGTTTGGGCTCATCGGATGGTTTATAAGTGTTACCGTGATATCCTTTTGTGGGCCC
>JAAAKQ030177314.1:0-12354 GCA_010016005.3 Zanna intricata
GCATGGCATTTTTCACACACGCTACAATTCATTCATCTCATCCTCTGAAGATATAACCTAACGGTGATTCCGGAGGTTAAAAAAGAAATAGAAATGTGGCTGAGTCACACATGTCCCACTTTGTCACAGTTCATTACCGGTATGAATACGCAAGTGGCACGTAGTCTGTCTTAACTGAATTAAAATATTATCAGGATATTAAAGAAGAATTTCCACAGAATATTTTAAAAATAACAAATTTTAATATTGCTCATTCGTTACAGCAGTTAGATTATAATAAAATATTAGTGTATCACATTATAATGTATGTATGATTTTAACTTGAGTGCATTGTAAATTAACAGAAAAATATTACATTTTTCTGTTTTTAAGTATTATAAAAACCAAAAAAATTTACATGTATTACCTATTTTAACATTAGCACTAGCCTTGAATATAATTTAGGGTTTCCTCATTTAAAACTACAGTATATTAACTGATCTAATTGTAAGCATTTTTTGTCCATTAATTGTTTTGGCAAATTATATTCAGCAGTTTACTTTCACAAAATACGTACACTTTGATATATTGCTCATATTATAAGTTATCATGATTTTTTCTTAAAATACCTGTATACCTATGTTTTGTTAAAATTTCTTTATCTATTAATTATCTTTGAATTGTCATATCACTTTTGTTGTGACACACTTATTATGCTCAAGTTTATGTTATCTTTGGTTGCTGCAACCCTCCACAAAAACACTATTTTTAATTTTGAGTGCCATTGAACACTTATTAATTTCCAGTGGCATGTTATTACCTGCTACAGAAACTAGGTGCAAATAACATCATTTAACTTTAATGATTCACAAGATATGGGATATTAAACCTAGCATTTGCCATCAGCCTTTAAACCTTACTTCACATCTGTTAATTTTTGTACTCCTTGAGACATTCCAGGTGTGCAGAACTGTCAGTTGTGAGGCATGAACTGTCAGTATGGTCTACCATGTTACCCAGTAGATAAATACATCATAATGTTTGGTTTAGCTGTTAACTAACTTGAACCAACAATCTGTATATGTTATGTATTTAAACTGATTCATTGTAAACAATAAATTGATTAGGTTGATTTTTCAATTTTTGATCAACACTTGGATACTAAAATAAAATTTGACATACAGATACAACATTTTTGTTATAAATAAATAGTACATTGTTCTCATTTATTTAAGTATATCATTTTCAACTGAAGTCTTAAAAAATAGCAATTGAGAGTTCTTGACAGCGACTTTGAAAATCATTAATTAAATTTAAAAATCTTCAAAAACAAATTATTGATCGGATTAAAACTCTTAAAAACAGTTTTTACACTTCTTTGTAATTAAAACAACCTTTTCTGTCATTATCCGATGAAAAATTTACAAACTATTAATGTTTGTACGAGGGCAAGTCAGAGAGAAAAAGAAAGTATCCCTCTACTTTTGCCATAATACTGCAAGGTTGTCAAGTTTCTGAGAAAATTTATTAAAATTTCCAAATATGTTTTTTTAGAGAAATTTTTTATTCTGGAATAACATG
This sequence comes from Zanna intricata, assembly GCA_010016005.3. Lineage (NCBI taxonomy): Eukaryota > Metazoa > Arthropoda > Insecta > Hemiptera > Fulgoridae > Zanna > Zanna intricata. The sequence goes on from JAAAKQ030177314.1 coordinate 1,561, forward strand.
AAAACTGTTATGCAATTTATCTGATGTTTTTATATAGATAAAAACTTGAATTTAAATCAAAATTATGTGAATGTAAGTGTTCAACATGCCTGAAGTTATAACAATTAAAATATGACTAAACAATTTTAGATACTTTACAGAAAAACAGTACATTTGGTTATTTTTTTTTTTGTGTGTGTGTAAATTTTCTTGTTGTTTAGTGAACATAATTGAATGAGTTTTAATTTTGAATGGGTTGGATTAATGGATGATAGGAAAGAAGTGTTGAGACAAGGAATTGGTCTGTGGATGATGCTTTGTTTTGTTTAATCTAGAACTGTTCAGACTCATGGCATAGGAAGGTTTCAACTGGAAGTTATATTTACATGAAATTCACTTGAATAATAATTAAACATTTTTAAAATTGTAATAACTTTTTTAATAGAGGTGTTGGAGAAAATGAAAATGGTAGGATTTGGATTGATATATAATCAGAATATTTTTTTTTTTTCCCAAAATTTGACAACTCATTACAATGAAAATTATTTGTAATTATTTATTTACTTGTAATTATTTTAATAATTTACACTGAGCACTAGTTATATAAACTGGTTACTGTCTCAAATCCTTTATGAACTTTTTTATACCTGGCAGAAGCTAATAAAGAAGAATGTCCTGCATTTCCTAATTCACTCATCATACTGTAGGAGTCACTCTGGCTATATAATCATGGTTGACATGCAAACTAAAAGTATTTATCGTTTTGTTAACCATTTGGTTTAAAATTATAAAAAGGTTGTTTAAGTTTGAAACGAAAAAGTAATTAATTCTTCTTTTTTTTGTGGAATTTTTAAAATTGTTTACCAATTACTTTTATAGATTCTGATAAACTGAATGGTTATGAAAAACTTATAGAAGAAATTTTGGAGGGTAATGTTTTCCCAATAATTAATTGAGAGTTTATGTAAATTGCCATTGTAATATTTTTTTATTTATTATAGAAATTACTAAATATTTATTTATTGGTATGCAGTAAATATGTAAGTGAAGAAGTTTCTGATTTGGCAGGTCTACCAAATAGTTTTATTCAAAGAAAGCATAACATGTTTTGTTCAAGATTTTAAAACACTTACACCTATATGTTTAATGCGCATAATATGAAATAGCAGCTGCGGGACATGAATCTTGCATTTATGTTTATCAATACTTTTACCTTAGAGTTTTTAATTTCTCAATCCTTCCTCCGAAATAAACCTTGGTCATGAAGATGTTCAGTTCCTGATTTCTTCTCTCACAAATTCAAAATTACTTGAAACCAAGGTTTAGAAAAAGAAAGGATTTTATCCTTTTTCTTTCAATATTCCCTTCTGTATTGAAGTAGTATGTATAATGTATTATTTCATGACAAAAAAATATTATTTATTCATTGGATTACACTGTTTCAGTCTTTTTTTTATGATTCACACAAGTAAGGCACCTAACGTTCAAAAGGCAACAAAGTTGTTTATTTGAAAGTAATGATGTTCAAGTAAAAATAATTAATGTATAGTTGGTTACTATGGTGAATAGAGTAAATGTGTTACTTGTATGGCTACAATTTTGTGAAGGTGTTAATTTTTATTTCATTTTATTTAAATTCTGTATTCTGATATGCAACAGTATGTTTGGATCTTGGTAAGAGGATCCTTACAAATGGATCTTAAACTGAATTCTTTATAACTTGATTCTACAACACCTGGAACATCTTGTGCAGCAATATTCTAAAGTTGAAGAGTAGAAATCTATGACAAAAGGTAGTGGACAATACCATATTTAGTAAAATGTTTCCCTTTGATCACTAAAACTGACAACGCAAGATGAAATTTCTCTGTAAGTTGAGATTTATTTTTGGATATGATCACAGCAGTTTATGTCACTTATACTGGTAAAGAAAGCATCAACAAACTTCTTCTTTCACATTCCCTGTTATGCCTGGTGGGATATTGTTATACTTGAAAATGTCTGTACTGTTTACAGAATTGATTTTTATTCATAACATTTTTTGGTTATTGCATATAATATAAAAAGAGTAGTAATGGCATCTCTTTCAAAGTCTATAACATTTTATTCATTCAGTTATGATCATCACTTAAGTTTTATTGTGATAGCATTGCAGTCTTCACTATTAGACTATTATGGCATTATATCTTATTCTTTGTTACAGCTAACTGATGTATTCTTTTATAATGGTGTTGCCTGTACACAAACTTTAATTACACTATGTGATTGCTAAGCTTACTTGAATAGTTCCCTATACTTTGTATAAATATACTTAGAGATGTAAAACAAAACTTCATTTTCATGCAAGTACAAAATTTTATGAATTTTTGTAATTTACATCCTTCATTTCATTTCATGAACTTTTTATTGGCATAAAAAGTGTAATTCATATAAATGTTACTCTGGTAATTATATGAAACCTAATGATTATATTAACATTTATTTTACATTTAACCTAGGTCTATTAAACTTCCTCATAATATCTTATCTTCAAAAAATGAAAAATCAGAATTAGAAGACATAGAATGGACAAGGTTGCGTGCATTATGGGTTACTGTAATATTATTTCATTACAAATAATTTTTTTCTAAATTAAATTAGACAGAATTTTGTTTCAAGGTGGGAATTGCTTTAAAAGTATAGTTTTTACAACGTAATAATAGGATTACCTAAATCCTTAGTTTAGAAATCTTTGGGAGAGCTAAGGTTTTGTACTGTAGAGTTTTGGACTTTATGATTTCAAAGTACTTAGTTACATGTTTTAAATTATCTACTCAACATAACATACAATTGATATACAAAAAATCACTGCTGCAGAAAAATTTGAAAGATAAAAAGAAAATTGTGGTTTGTTCATGAAGTAAATATGGAATAAAATCATTACAAAAATAATCAGTGAAACAGTATGTAATACTAATGGACAACTTAATATTTGTGTACAACTGCTAGAATACAAACTTATGTAATAACAACAGTTGACTACCGAGTTAATCTCAATTAAGAATTATCTGGTTATTAAAAAAAAAAAAAAAATTTAGAGAGAAGTCTGATTCTACCCTACATCCAACTGAAGTTGATGTTTATAGGCATGCTTATAAAATGAACTCTTTTTAATAAAATTATTGATTTCTTTAAGCTAATATTATTTTGTTGTTTGTATTATTTTGTGTATTCTAAATCAGTCAATGTTCTATGTTTATTGACAGAAACAAAGCATATATTTCTATCTTTAGTATAATATAAGAGTATAGTGAATGATTACATATATATATATCTGATTGACATTATTTATGTTCTTAACATTAGTATAAAATGTAAATAAAATAATAAAATAAAATTAGTATAAAATGTTCATCAATCCTTATCAAATTTCTGTATCCCAGTTTATCCAATAAGAATAAATAAGGTGGAATGCAATGCTTTATTTTTGTTTCTTTGTCTTGATATAAGTCTTTTCTTTTTCAAGTATAATTTTATAACGCTGATTAATATTAAAGTAATACAATTATTCATTTATTTACTCTTATCTAAAAGTAATTTATTTTATATTTTTAATCGATTCATATAATATTTAAAAGATTTGCAGGTATCCAGTGCGGTTTTGTTGATTCAGGCCACATATTTACATTCCTTCATTTCATTTGGTGAGTGTGCTTATTGCTTGTTATATCTCTGGGTTGTTAAAATGGAATGTGTTATTAACTAGAACTCAGCAACAGAATGGTGGTGAGGACAATAATTAGGAACTGTTAACAGAAAAATATAACTAAGTTCTGACTAACCTCTCGCATACAAAGGGAAGTTAGCTATGTTGCATCATTTTGATGTGTAGTAGGTAATCTATTTATTTATTCATTTGCTTTTAGTAAGTGTAGGCCAATGGCCTGTTACAGTTATATTTTTTGTAATGAAAGAAATGAAAAGAATTTTGTAGTTACAAAAAAATACCAAACTTAATCAAGATTCAGATCCAGAACCTTTTGATAAATATTTGTATTTTTTTTTTGTTTTTAACTTTTAAAATAAAATTTCTATTATTTTCTGAAAAATTAAGTTTATTCTTTTTGCTAGGCTAATTTGATTTTTGTTATCTATAGTTTAACTTCAGTTTGTCTGTTACTGGGATAATTGCTACAGTCATAGGTGAGCAGTTGTGAGATAAAAGCTACTCCTGAAAATGGTGTAGAACAGTTCTCAAGAATACATATTCTATGTCATGCATGCTAGTTTGTCAAGGAGTGAACTTTTCATTCTTAAAAATGTTACTAACATTCAGCAGTCCTATAAGTGTAAAGGTATAAGCAATACCTTCACTGCTTCAAGTTCTAGTACTAAATAATGAATATCATTACTCTCAAGAAAAGGTCTTTTGTACCTCAGATGTTTTACATCTGTTAAAGCCATGATCAACAAATAGTATAGAACGATGTATTACTGTATACTTTTTTTAGTTTTCTTCTTTTTTTTTTAGATAAGACCGGACCAGAAATAATTATTTTTATTGAATAATAAACTGTTTATTTAAAACAAAATTATTGGAGCTTAAAATTTTTATTTTAGCAGTCTGTGATCACTGAATATTTCATATCTTAAATGTAGATTGAAATGTCCACAATCATAGTGTCAGTTGATACTGATATGAGTAATTGTAAAAATATAAGTATTTATTTTTTATTGTTGCTGAAGTTATAAGTTATCAGTCAATGTAAGAAATCAATGTTTTGTTTAATATAGTATTCAAAATTATTATTTTCAAAAACCCAAGATTGTTTTTACTTGTACAACATCAGAATGCTGTAGCCATTAATGTCAGTGATTGCTATAAGTATGTTAGAATAATACATAGGAAATGTAAAATGACTATATTAAAACTTAATTATAATATGATGCATAGTAATATTTATATCAGTGTGTAATAAACATTAATAAAACATTTCAAATTTAAATAATATTTTTATCAATACATGAGAAAGTAGAATGACTTAAGGTTTCCTTTTTTTTAAATGCTTATTTAATGTTAAAGTATTGGTTTTAATTTATAAAAAGCTTATTTCATTATTAAAAATAAAATGATAAATGACTTCTTTCTGAGTTTATTCTATTTCCTGGTGCATTACTTCAATATTGTATAAAATTTCTCATTTAGCTTGTGTTAGTAAACAATGAAGACAATCATCAGTGTTGAATATTGTTTCTTGTATTACAGATACTGCTCTGTGTCAGAACTAAAAATATTGGGTATCATTACCATAAGGTGGTACTGTGTGGTGCTATATCATAAATTATACTATTAATTCTATTTATAATTATATTTTATGAAAAAATAAGCTCTATCCTGTTAAAAAAAAATATATCTTTAAGTTAATTATTTAAAATTTTGCTTAATATAAGAATATATTAATTTTGTTTGAATGTCGCAGAAATTCAGTACAAATAAAATTCAAGTACACATCATTAAGAGTAAGGAATAAAAAGGTTTTGTAATATTGATAAATGTCTCACATCTTAGATAACTGAATGTAATGGTTATGCAGTAGCACTTCTGATAGGTTATCTGAAGTGATGGAGTGACTTTTTTTTATATTTGAAAGGCTTTAATTAGTATAATAGGTTTTGAACAATAAATAATTTTTTTGAAAATATGATGTTTTAAAGTGTAAAAATATTCCTACTCATCATATACATCATTCTATTTGTTCTATTAAAGTAAGGAAATATTTTCTGGAATTATATATTTTTTTAGTCCAAAACTGGAACTTTTAAAGTGATCATAAGAATTTGAGTTTGAGAAAAGATTAATTTATGGTAAGTACTGTAAAAATATTGATTACAGGTGATCAGACACATGTCACAAGTTGTTTCCAAACATTACATAACTGTTCTCCAGAATAACAAGAATTCTGTATCAGGCTTACTAGGAAAAGTGAAGTTGTTTCTTGTTCCCTTCTTCACTGAACTGAATATGTTATATCAGCATATTGGTTGGGTTTGGGATGCTATACTCATTTAACACCTGCAACGGGTGTATAGTGAATCTTATTTCTCTTAGAGAAAGAAACTCTGAGCAAAGCCTAGCAATACATATATGCACATAGTTTATAATCTGCATTAGCATAATTAATCTGTTGTAAAAAAAAAAAGTGAAATATGGCATTGCAGTATATCCTTTTTTAAAATTATTTCTTAAGAACATTTGCTCATGAATTAGTCTATGCTTTATGAAGAAAAAATATGAGCACCTATAGATATACCTTCTTGTTGTAACTGTTTAGAGACTCAAACCGCTTCATTAAATTCAGTTAGCCAAAGTTTACATTAGCAAGTTTTAATTATTTTAGCTGTTTTTTTAATTATTTTATCAATATAATCCTAAAGTGTTGATGTTTGATTTTTTAGTTAAATCATTTTAAAATAATTCATGTTGTGATATTATTACCATAAAGTAATTGTACGTTAAACATAAAAAAAATCACATATAAACATTAATTGTGTGTGATGCAGTTTACTTAGGACTGAAAATTCCTAATTATTATTTTTGCATATTTTTATTCAGTGTAATAGCAATGACTAATATTTTTATAATATCTGAAAAAAATATAATCTTGCTGGTGAAACTAGATCATAAACTAGAAATTAATTTTTTATATAATTTTGAGAATGCTTATGTAAAAAAATAAATTTTTATATAGGATTTTGTATGCCCAGATTTCCCAGGGGTAATTGCAGATCTCTTTGCTTTTCTTTGGCCTGTTTCATTGTTCCAAAAAGTACAATATTTAGTAATAAATAGTCATTTTGATTTTCCCTTGAACTATCAGAAAAGCTGACTGAAGTTCGTTGTATTCGGTTCATTAACTTGTGATCTATTCCATTTGTTTAGCATTGTTTTAGAATATATATAAAACATTGAACTTAATGAATTGACCTAAACATAAACTTCAAGGAAGATGTTTTTACCTTTTTATTTTTTACGAGGAACACTTCTTCGGGGACATACGGTTATGTTGGGGACATCACCTTATGTAATGTTTATCAATTTAAAAAATTATGTTGAGATCAAGAATAAATATTGATTATTTAGAATTGTTATAGTCCTTTATTAATATCTTCCTCTTTCTGGAAAATTTAAGTCCATTCACTAGAAAAAGCTATTGCAAAATACCAAATGTAATAATATTTTAAAGGAGAGAAGCAAAAACCATTCGAAGTAAATAATAACCATAAAAAGAAAGAAACTCAAGTGAACATCTGCAAAGAGGGAGCAAGGTAAGCTGGTTTAAAGATGAAGTGCAATTCATTTTATTTATTATTATGTTTTGCAGAATTAAGATGTTGTTTCTGTAATAACAGTTTTTAATGTATATGTATATATCTTCTATCTGAATGTAGATCCATTAAAAATAGAAAATGGTTTTTCAACTAATATAATTTGATTTATATCTATAAAATTTTAGACGTTTATAATTTAGTTGCTTTTTCTATAAATATAAACATAATTCTCTGTTTCATTATTTTGATCTATCCTCAAAGTATTTTTGTTTATGATAATCTGAGATGAATACATTTAACAATGATAAGCATTTGAAACGACAAACCGACTTGAATTTTATATACACAGTGCCTTTTTAAATTTTACAAAAAAAATTTCAGTTGCATTTGTGATCGATCATCTTCGGTGACCGGTGCTGCTATTCTCATCCTGGCAGTCAGCTTATGTTATTGCCAGTAATTTTTTTGACAGCGAGAAAAATTTAGATTGATGTCGAAAAATGTGTTGGACTTGAATAGCGTCTTGTTTCATTTAATATACTGATGTGCATTAAGATTTTGTCTATTTTGTGTATATGTACTTGTAGAATATCATAATGTCAATGAATTTGTAATTTGTCTGCCAGACGGCCATTGTAGATATGTCACTACAAAGGGTTTTATAATCGTGTGTCGATCTTTGAAACCACGTTCTTTTTCACCGTTCTTAAAAGAACGATCAGAAAAAATCCGATGCAGAACATCATGCGCATGGGAGAGGCCTGGCCAGATTCCACCGCGTAGGGGCTTGTGTTCTTCCGGTGATTCTGTTTTCTGTGTAATCATTTATGTTTGTATTTATGAAGGCCATTTCGTATCCAGAATTTTTGAATTAGTGATTATTTTTTGTGAGTCTGTGATCGATGTAGTTTTTGTTTTTTGTATATGTGTAAGACGTTGAATATGCTGTTATATACGTTTATGTGCATTAGTGTCGAGTTCTACGCGGTCGTCAGATGACAGGAGTGTACCGAGAAATCCGCGGATCATATTTCTACAAGACGGCTGCAAGAGCGTCTGAATACTTTCTTAAGTAAGTATTGAAAGCGTTGTATTTATAAAATTTTGTTTGGTTTGTGGTTTCAGAAGTTTGCGGTTTATAAAAAGGTAATCTGATAATTTAAAAAAAGTAAAATATAACGAATAATTATCGGCGTCTAGTTTTTTTTTACATGTAAAGATCATATCTATATTATTAACTTCTAATGAACGCATCGTTTAATTAAATGCTATATTTTGAAACCGGTGTATTTTAATAGCTATCATACTATATTCGGTTTAAATTAATATTTTAGTTTTAAAATTGCAATTTTAAAAATATAAATACAAAATTTAGTCCTGTTGCTATTTACAAAGATGACTATACCTATGGTATGATAAACATACTAACTGCTTACACTCGGTTTGTTAAATGTAGACAAATGTTTCTTTATCTTCAAATCACTTCGTTCGTTCGTTTTAAGATACAACTTTTTATAACCTTCTTTAAGAAGCCCGAAACTGTTGTCATTTTTAATAATTCTACATACTTATTTTCTTTAAAAGCACATCTTGAATCATGTCCATAACATAAATGACATTTCTGAACCGTATCTGTAACTATTTATTAAAACTGGAAGCGATACCGCAATCAAACATGTACCGCTCGGTCGTATTATTTCGCTATCGGCCGTCGTGTTGCAGCACGTATAAGATGCTTCAGCGAGTTTAGGGTAGTAATCGTTCCAAAACTTTGTAGCTTTATAGTTAAAGGTGGAAGGATCACTCATCTCGATATTCTTATCGATAAGGAGAACACGCTGAGTCTCTGGTGTGAAAGGTTCCCATTGAACATTCTTACTTCTTTCGGCGGGATTTGAAAATTTTGAAAAATTTCCCCATAAACTCATTACAATGTCCGTTTGCTTTCTGTCTGCGTTATTCCATGTTATCGGAGTAGAAAATGATGTCCAGTAAGGCATACCCCAAATAAAGGGTAATTCTAACATGTGGGGTACGTTCATCCAGTCTTCGAGTTTTATAATTTCATTAGTTTTTAACTTGTAATCGAAACGGTATAAGAAAGCGGCATTAGATTTACTCATGTACGTCGCATGTAGAAACGAACCGGCCGCGTAGTATTTTTCTGTTGAAAATTCTACATATTTCTTCTTGAATTCTAATGCGTCTTCCGTCTGTAAGGGAGGGCCGTAGAAAAAAAACACTGAACTGAATAGTAGATCGTAGTTTAGGGTACACTGTACCGTTGAATTGCTCGTGGATTCAAAAATCATATCGGAAGACATCTCTTCCATAATTTGACTTTCAAACAGTTGTCGGTTAAAATCTTTATCTGTCATTTCAGCAAAAGTCAATACTCTTTCCATATCCGTAAAGCCAGTCATGAAATCTACCTTATTATATTTATCCGACATTAACAGTTCTAGTGGATCTCCCGGTAAAAATGATAATGAAGAGTCGTTCACGAACGGAGCGTCGACTATCGGACCCCAGTTCGCCAAGTTAATCGTTTCTTTTAATAACTCCTGTTCCGGAACTTCTCGAAGACAGTTTAAGAGTTCGATGGTCGGTTTGAGTTTACAAGTAAATTTCTCCGCTATTTCTTTCAAGTAATTATCTTTTTGCGGATTCCGAATCACACCTTGCGTCAATGCGCTTCCACTCATCGCTATGGCTCTGGTAAATTTTTTAATGGATAAAGGAGAAAGTATGTGAAGCGCGACGCTTTCTGCACCGGCTCCGTGTCCGCCTAAAGCGATGTTATCTTTTGATCCTCCGAATAAATCTATTTGATTTATTACCCAATCTATTGCAGCCACTTGATCTAACATTCCAAAATTTCCTGGTGCAAAACCGTCTAGAGTAGTAAAGAACCCGAAGACGTTCAGTCGGTACGAACTTGTCACGACGATCACCTGAAAAATTAACAAACAACTTATTTTCTGTATAATTAAAACGTTAATAATAATTATTTATATAAGGTGTAAAATTAGCATTGCTTAAGGAAGCTGAAAAAAAGGTAGCATCATTAAAAGATTAATTTGCGATAAAAAAAAAAGATGTACAAGATAATAAGTAGTAGGTAATGTAATGTCAGCTGATACTAGGTTTTTTTTTGGAAGACAAGACGTTATGACGAGAATGCAAACGAAAAAAGTTGAGGGAAAGTTTTAGGGTAATGAAAACTATGACGATTTAGGTCAAATAATTTGTGTGACCGAATGCCAACACAGTTTAAATATTTTACGACTACATTGTTTTTCTGAATTTGAAGAATTTTGTGCAAGGACAGTATTAATGATTTTACATTATCGTAATTAAAATATTTTTTTACATCATCGGTTTTATTTGTATCATTTTTACCGGCAGATCCTGGTAGTTGTTATCGTTACTCTTTATTCAGAAGGAGAAAAAAATTTTATAACGATAATTATAAAAGATTATATTCAAATTATGAAGAGAGAGAGA
>JAAAKQ030177336.1:0-12354 GCA_010016005.3 Zanna intricata
CAAGACTATACTTCATTCACATTCATACACATCATCCTCATTCATCCTCTGAAGAAATACCTTACGGTAGTTCCGGAGTCTAAACAGATAAAAAAAGGATGTGAAGGAGCTCCATTCTTCTGAAAAAATTAGGTTTTCCATATTTTCACCTGTGGAAACAAAAATTCTGTAATTCTTTATGATCGCAATAAAATGACCCAAAAATTCGATTTTGCTTAATACGACACATTCTCTTTCGGATAGTTGCAGACAAATTCCATCGATTCGTGTAGATTTGCTAACCTCCATACTGGAAATTATACGATTCACTACTACATGAAAATAAACATTTTTATCCGAAAATAAAATATAGTATAACTATTTTTCATCAGCAGAAATAAAATGTAATATAGTCGTTATAAATTGAACCTTTATGGCTTGTCTTAGGGTTATTTTCATGAAGTAGCTGCAGTTTATAAGCTCGAAGATTCAATTGCTTGCAAACACCATCATGGACCGTGTTTTAGGAATATTGATTTTATTTGATGACTAATTGATTAAAACACCTATTGATTAAATTATTTAAAAATAATGAAACTTATCTTTTCATTATCGACAAACTGGTGATTTATGCGATAAATTAGTATTAACCAATCATTAATTTTTATATATTAATTAGTTGTTAATAGTGAAAATTCCGTTGCTTTTTATTTTTATCAACTATCACTTGATTGGTTCTTCAGTTTTTACAATTTCGGAAAATCTTTATCTCAGCTGTACCCGTAATTAAAAAACAACAACAAAATAGTTATTTAATCAAAATATGAAATATTGTTACATTTCATATATTTTTGTAATCTATTATTTTGCTATGTAGAATATTTCCAACTAAACGTTTTTATCAACATTTCTGTATTGTAAGAACAAGCATAATAAATTATTATAAACAATAAATAAATTATTATTATACAATATACAGTTCTTCAAATGTTATTATTTGTCTTGATGAATAAGAAATAAAATAATATTTGAAAAAGTAATAGATTATATTAAATAAACTGTTAAAATAAATGTAATTGTACTATCCTGCGCACTTATACATATTCTGTAACGATTCCCTCTGTTTCCATCAAGCATGTTAAGTAGCTTTGAATGTACTGTAGATGTAGAAACGAAACACTTTTACTAGGTTTTTTATCCTCTAATTTTCTACATACTGAATTTTACGGGGTAATGTTGCCGAGGCAAGCAATTTTTTTCTAAATCATTTAGCATTCTGTTTAGAAGATCTGCTTAAATACAGTAGTTTGATATAAAGAGGCTAGCTCATTTAAGATTCCTAACTACTCTGTTTACGACAGAATTATTCCAACCTCCAAGTTTACATAATAGAAAAAAATTATAAGCTGCGGTTTACTGTTCATGTGAATGTTTGAAAGGAGTTTAAATATTTTTAAACGAATCTCATAACTTTTTGAAGTGTACTAATATTACTGAATATAATGTGACTGTGTTGTCGGAATGTGGAACGTAGTTTTGCTCATGAAACGCTATAACTATCTACGGTTCCGAGCTGCTATAATTCGTATACTTTCGATCTGATCCTTGAAATCTTTTCAACTGCTTGTTGTTTTTCTATTATTCAACCGATCTAATCGTCGGTAAAGCATAGATAAAATGAATTATTAAAAAATATTATCATTTAATAATATGTTATTACAAAAGTTTTTTTTTTTTTTAATAAATAATATTGAGATACTGACAACAAACATAATTTATAAACAGGAATTATAGTTGACCATTAGCAGTATTAAAATCAAAAACTCTAAGTTATCAGGACCTGGAAAAACTTGATTGAAAATTTCAAATTTCCACTGCATTGCTAAAGAGTCTTCCTTGGTAATTAGTACTAAATCATCCGATAGACAGATTATGCGAAGGAAAACGCCATTTATTTCGCTGAGATAATGTATATAGTCATTAAACCATCGTTTCCATATGTATTGGACGAATTTCTAAAATAACTGCCAACGCCCTAGGCGGTTGATTTGAATCTTTTGGTAATCGGGATCAGGCATTGAGACATGCTTGGACATGAGTGGACAGCCGACAAGAAAATGTCCAGGTGATAGGATTCTGGATTTCTATAATCCGTAGAAAGAGTAAAAATGAACAATAATTAAAACAGGCTTCAATCTGTAACAAAACCAAAAACAAGAACTTTGTTCGTGTTAAGGATTGTTTGTCCTACTGTGCGGTGTAGATATTTTACGCTTTTGATTACGCTCTCCCATAAGCCATCAAATTAGGGAGGAGAAGGTGGAATAAGTGACCATGATATGTTTTTTCGGATCATAATACTTGATGATTGATTTTAGATTTTCTGAATTTAAAAATTTAAATAAATCATAGAGAATGTTCTTGACAGAATGGAAATTAGAACCGTTATCTGAAAAGTTTTGGGTGGGGTATCTTTTTGTTAAATCAATCTTTTGAGTTTTGCAATAAATAAATGTGTAATCAGTCAAACGAAAACAAATCAAACATTTATTTATTATTTATGAAAAGCTTGTTGTAACATTTATCATGTAGCATTTTTGACGAAATGAATGATGCGCCAATTGTATACCAGAATGTTAGAGATGTAAATGCTCAGTAGTAATAATTAGTTTTGTTTACTTGCCTTTGGTAGTAAAATAATTGGAAGTTTAACCTGATAATAAAGTAAAGAATGCTGTAGTCTACCTTCCACTTGTAATAGTCCTAAGTCATCCAGAAATGAATCAAGTGAAATGAATTTCCTTTGGTTAGCGATAGCTCGATTGTTTTTTTAAAATTATTTATTTCATTACTAAAGTGTACGCGATGTGATTGTTATATGAAAATAAAGTAAGAATCTGATTTAATTCCCTTGTAGTTAGATGACCAGTAGTTTCTTCAGATCGATTTAATTTAAAATATCAATAAACCGGAAACAAAAGCTGAAAGTACGAACTAACAAATGTAAAGATGAAAATCGTTGTATGTAATCAAATAAAACGTGTGTACAAATGATGTTGATATAATTTTAGATTTCTCTATAAGACATTCTGGGTTCTTACTATGGCTATTAAAGGTAATATCATGATTATTTGGCCAATGATATGAAAATTATAAGAGACAAAGAGCACCATGCCACCAAACTGACGTATCAATTAATTTAATTGGATTAAAGCTGTGGACAATACGTCAGCTAGATTTTCAAAAGACTTGACGCAGTGCTTTCTAGCATTTGAGATATTTCTTTGAATTTCAGTAAGTGTTAATAAATACCTTCCAATTAGATAAATGACCATGAATCCAGGACAGTGTTGTCGAATCATTGTAAAAATATATTTCATCAATATGTACATTCAGAGCATTGATTACCTTCACTTCATTATTAAATGTAGATACAACAGCCGTAATCCTTTATGGAGGTGTTGGAAAATTCGTGTATTTGGGTTGAGTTATCCTTAGCGCCATTATTGACTTTAACTGGTCGACTTACGTATCTTATTTGATGCAATTAAGTGCAACTGATTGTATAAATTAAACCATTGTGTCAATATTGTTGTGGGTAATCTTTCATCCCAACTATTTTTAAACTGCATAAAGACTGCATAAAGCATTTATGATAAAAAATAATAGGACTGAATAAGTCCTAATGGATAAAATACTCCTGCAATAATAGAAAGAATAGTACTTTTAGTGTAAATTTTAGTATCAATAGGGTGAGTAATTTGGAAAGATAATGTATCTGTAGAGTTGTTCCATAAAATGCCTAAGGTACGTAAATCATGGTCCTGGGTTAAAGGAATAGAACAACTACGTTCCGAAGTAGAAATATTATGATTATTAGAAAAACATTGGTGGAATAAATTAGAGATATCAGTTTTTAGTTGAATAACTTCATCTAGATTGTCTGGATCTGTAATGATATAAGCAACATAAAAATCATTTCTACATGCTAATGAAAGATCCCCTTGATTTCCCTTTGATATCTGAACTAGGTATCTAATGGCATCTGAAATAGATATCTAATGGTATCTAATGGATATCTAAATAGGTGTCTGATAAAGTATGGAGCATAGGTGGTTCCATTTGTTATAGTTCATAGTGAAAAATGTTCTAATTTCCTGATCTGGAGAGTCATGCCACAGTATGTGTTGTAAATTAGAGTCGTTAGTTTTAACTAGTATTTAACGGTATACCTTTGCTATGCCTAAGTAATGATATAATTATGGATTCGAAATCTAAGTCTTATTGAAAATAGGTCCTACTGGACAACAGGTCCGATTAATAGAGTATCATTAAGAGAAAAACTGTTAGAAGTCTTAGCTGAACCGTCGAAGACGACTCGCATTTTGGTCGTCAGACTTCACGGTTTGGAAGGTGAGGTAGATAATATATATTATATTTCTGATACGTTGGTTAATAAATCGTCAGAATTGAGTGATGGCATATGACCTAAATCTAAATATTCTTGCATAAAATCTGAATATTCCTCTTTAAGATTAGAATTGTATAAATTTCGTTCCAGATATAAGAAGCTATTTTTGGCGTTGACCAAAGAAACGCCTTTTTCGGATTTACGTGGTAGCAATACAATTAATCTGCCTTGATTGTTTTTAGTAGTATTGAGTGAAAATATGTTTCACATGTATTAGTTGTGTTAGGTACAAAACATCAGAAACAAGTTCTTCAATTTTCCAATAAATTTCAAGTATAGTTGAAAGATTTTTGTTATTGTTACGTGCAAGAAGAGACAACAGTATTCTTATGTTTAACCATAATAGGAAGACAACTACTAAGACTACATTGTAGCTTGGTTTCTTGAATAATAGGATATCTTGAGTTTCGAATAAATTTACGAGGCAAAATAAGAAGCAAGTATTGGGCACCAATTAGAATATCAATATTATTTTGTATGTTAAACATAGGATGAGCAAGGAATAAATTTTGAGGTAAATTGAGATGGGAAATTTCAATGTATGTAATGGAAGGTTATCAGTTATGTATAACAAAAAAACACAGTGCACTTTTAATGAAAATTTTTCATACCTGAATGCAATGTAAGTACTACACTATAATCAGAGTTAGTTAATGCATTATTTGTGCCTGAAATAGATAAATCCTCTTTATTAAGTTTAAGTTCTAGCTTCCGAGCAAACTCATACGTCCAAAAATTTGATTAACTGCCAGTGTCTAACAAGATTCTACATAAATGAGTATTACCAAAAATGTCATCAACATTACATACAGCAGTACTCAAAATTACATTTTTGACTGACCGTGCACAATAATTATTATTTCCAGATTTGTTACTGCCTAATTTAGAATCATTAATTTTATAGTATGAAAGAGTGTATGGTGCCTTTTATGACATATATCACATAAGTTACTTGAATAACATTTATTGATAGAATGACCTTTACAAATCATTTGAAACAACAATTAGTATGTTCTAAAAAGAACTCTTAGTTCATCAATAGATAAAATTGAAAACCCTTTACAAGACTGTAACTGATGATTCAAAGTAAAAGTAGACAGTATCTAAACTTAGATCTCGAATTAAAGCTGACATTATTTTGCTTATGAATCTTGTTAGCGTTTAAACAAAGCGTTTGTGGCAAGATATGAATGCATTGTTGTAATGTTGTTCTTTAACATTATTTCCTATATTGAATTGCAAGTTTGTAGTATCTAGGATGATATTTCGAGGTTACAGTGACGGATCTGGTTGAAAATATCGATTGCGAGAGTACTCCCAAGGAAGTTTACTATTTTTGGTGTTCGGTGTTTTATTGCGTTTAGTGATAGTGTGTATTTTGTTGCCCAAATATTTTTTTTTAACATTCGTACCAGTTCGGAACATTTTCCGTTAAGCAGTTTTGTAAATTTTGCGTTTTTTCGCTCGGGTGTTTTGTTCGAGGTTAGAATAAGTTTAGTAGGCTCCACCTGACTAGGCCAGTACTTGGTTGGCGGGAATCGGCAGTCGGCTGCTCGGCTTCCAGCGGAATAATTTGTGGTTAGGTTTATTCCAAACAACTTTGATGTAAAAATTTTTTTTAAGTCTTGACGTACTTATAATGGGGACACATCAATCCCATGTAACTTCACAACCCTACCTTTCCCACCCGAACTCTCCACGATCTATCCCAACAAGACCCCACCACCATCTTTTATCCGCCCTCCACCCATAAATTCTGACCGCGGATTAGGAGGGATTTTTTTACCTGCCTCCCCCCCCCCCAACGTCAAGGACCTTGACTTGGACGTGACTAAAGATGTTATCGAGGCATTCATGAAATCTCTGCAAAAAGACTTGGAAATAAAGATTAGATCATTAAGACCCGCGTATGGTAACTGTAAAAATACTTCTATAATCTTACCAGTCTGATTTCGGCATCCCGGAGGATAGAGATCGGCTGGCACTCTTCCGGGTTGAAATAAAAAAACAGGATTCAGATTGCTTCAGGTGCTGGTAGTCCGGCTAAAAGTCAATGCAGGGGACCGAACCGCAGTAATTTTTGTTTCAACTGTAGGAGCTCTGGTCATAAACGGCTGAGTGCAGAGCGCTCCCAGAAGTGTGTGGCGTCACACTTAAGAGTCACACTATAAGAAGTTGGGCATCGTACGTGGACCCGTGAACGACGATTGCATAAATCATGAACTGACACAACTGAATATTAATAGACATGTAGTCACCCACGACCTAGTCTGGAGGGCTACGGTGACAGGTGGGGTGGATTTTCTCCTCCTCACCGAACCTAACAAGCGGTTCGAGACGGATGAGAGCTGGTTCGTGGATTATCATCCACGAACCAGCTCTCCAGATGCTGCAACCCACAATATTTCGGGAAAATTTGCCGTGCGGAGAGCAACACGGGGGCGCGGCTTTGTCGCAGTGGAGCTGTCTGAGTGTGTAGTATGATTTTAGCGTATGCTTCCCCAACTACAGTGAAGTCCAGTTCAACGAGTTTTTCAATGGAATTGAGACTCAGATAAGAAATACTAGAGAGGCGGTTGTGCTAACAGGTGATCTGTATGCGGAGTGTGTCGAATTAAGCGGAAACCGATCAACTGGGAGGGGTTATTCTTTGCCCTCTGTCCTGAGGGCCACAGGCATAGCTGTTGTTAACGCTCCGAGAGCTCTCATCTTTGTGGGTAGAGGTGATGGTTTGGTTCTGGACGTAACAGTGTTCACGGAGGGTTACGTCCCACGTGTACTAGAATACGTACATTAGAATATCATATTATGAATTCTTATCAGACCACCAGGCGATTACCTTGCAGCGGGACGGCCTTATTAGCCCTCGGTGTGACCCCTACAATGAAAATCCACACCTGTTCAAACCAAACAGAGAGGGTTGTGAACGAGGCAGCTGCCGAGCTTGCGTACATCGGCTGGTTAGAGGCAAGCGGCATGCGTCTTGCTCCTAACAAAACAACCACTATGGCTATGGTGGGAAGAAGAGTTTTCCAGGAAATTGCTATCTTAGTTAACGGTGTAAGGGGCTTCACGTCGTGGTCAATTAAATATCTCGGCGCGACGCTGTAACGATCACAACTTTTCAACGCTTACCTGCATGAGGTCACGACGAGGGCGACAATTCTCATTTTAAGCCGGCTGATGAGTAGGCATTCGGGCCCCAGAGAGAAAAAGAGGAAGCTGATCCTGGCAGCTGCGCGTCCGCTATTCTATTTGCAGTGCTTGCCTGGATCGGGACTTTGCCATCAAGAGAAATGAGAGGTTTCTCACCTCCCTCCAAAGACGTGCAGCTATTACGGTACTTCTGCCTACCGGTCTGTTTATTGAGATGATAGCGGGTACAATCATCATTAAACTCGGTCTGCGCATCACAACTGGCTATAACACACGCTGGGGTTAAATTTGATGCCTGTAGATTGTCCATGGAGAAGTGGCTTTTGCCACTTCTCCATGGACAATCTTCTTCACTTTTGCCACTTCTTCACTTTTTTCGATGTGGGACAAAGCCTTCCTCAAAGAGCGACCTCAACGAGACCTTATTTCCAGATTGAGCCGTGGGTCCGGAGGGGATTTGGTGAGGTGGATTATTACCACACCTAGTTCCTTTCGGGGCACGGTCAGTTTGTGTTCTATCTCTGTAGATTTCACAGAAGGAACGTCCCGGACGCCTGTACTGCTGCGCAGAAGATACCCCTGAGCACACATTCTATGTGCGAGACGGGGCCCGTGCGGCGTCGGTCCAACTTGGAAGGATTGACTCCTGAGGACACCATAGGCTATATGCTAAAGGGTCGTTGGATATGGGATGCCATTAGAAGGTTTATTGTATGGTAATAAACACACTTTTTGTTGACTTTAGATATTATATAATCTTTAATAAATTTTATTACATTTATTTTGTATTATACCACATTATTTCAGTTTAGTTTGAGTTTTAATTTATATCAATGTTGTACGTTTAAACATTTGATCTATCTAGTCAAGTTTATCTGTACTGATTATTAACAAAGATAAAAACTGAACAATATATTTAAATTAATTAGAATAAAATGTAACATCAGCTGGTCTAATAAGCCAACATAATATACTATCTTGATTCAGTGAATAAGACAAATGTGACATTTATTTATACTGAATAAAGAAAAGAAGAAAGAAAATGGATCTTAACAAGTCCTGTGGCCGGATTCGGTATTAATGAACTGCGTGGATCAAAGCTTAATGTTTTTTCTATGAAATGAAACTTCAACCGAATGTGTAAGTTTTCTAAATAAATAATTATATGCTTTTTAAATTGTGAAGTCCTTTTTCAGTCACGCGGTGTTTGTACAACTGAAGACTAAACCAACATTTTTATACTTCCACGCACATGTTTTTCATAATTTTAAAATGTAAATGTGTACTGTAAAGTAATCTTACGATTACTTAATAGTGCAGGCAAATGCTAGATAACGATTTCAATCATTTTCCTTTTTTTAATAATAAAGCGAATTTTATAGTAAAAGTAAAATTATTTATCGGGATTTAAACCTACAGCCTTCCAGATGATAGGGAGTGACACTATTATTCCGACATGAAGTTCAACAAAGCGGTAAAATATTTATAAATAATATTACAGCTGTTATCCACTTAAAATCATTTAAAGTAATAGGCTAAAATTTATTTTTAAAGTTTATCTCTTACTTCATTGTACAAAACAGTAATAAATCAAATGTTTTAACCGGAATAAAAATGAAATAAATACTTAATACACATAATCACTAACCACTGAACCGTAAAATGAGGACACATAGATAGAAGTTGAATTAGAGCGGAAAAATTGAAACCGCAAATAAACGACATTCGTTGTCAACGCATGTCATTTTTAAGTTTGCACCCCAAATCATCCACTAACATTACATCACTTTATATTTTTATTTTTTGTTGTATTTTTGTTTGTGTTTATGTGTCCACATGCATTCTGAGAGAGAGGAAGTGAGAAAGAGGAAAGATTTGCATTAATATTCAACAAACATATTTTAATTACACAAAAATATTTAATTTCTGAATATACTAATTGATTGAAATTTGTATTTCTAACTTCGTAAAATTTATTTATAATCTAATGAAAGTGTTTCTATATTTAAAAATAATAATTTTTATAACGAAAACAAAACCAAGTTTTACAATAAAATGATATTTCAAAATATTTTTAGTCATTGTTTCGACTAGATACAGTGTTGTATTGTATACACCACATATAGATTAGAGAACACAAACACCAAAAAGAATAATGTCCCTTAAAAAAGTACATTAATCTTTTCAAGCAACATTATTTCTACATCGATCAAGCCAGATGCAATTTAAAGGAAAAAGGGAATACTTGAAAGCTCTCCATAGCATCATAGCGTTAACATTTGCTAATTATAACAATTACTATGGAATTCTGGACACACACAAAAGAAAAGCACATCATAAAAGACCTAAATATCTATATACACACAACAACAATACCTAAATTAACACCCATAATTCAAACCCAACATACTTTTCAATCTACTGTTCGAAATACATGTTTGTTTAATTCATTCTATAGGCTACGGCTTGGCACTATTAGGATTATTTCTCTTACTTATTTTTATAAATTTCTTTTTTTTTAGTTCGGAACTTTAGAAATGTTTGGAATAGTTATAAGCATTCAATGGTGCTTTTACTAACTACATTCTATAAAGATCGTTCTCACCCGCGCCACGCTTCTTAGAATTTTCAGCAGGTTTTTTAAATTGTGCAGATGTGCGGTTGCTACTGTTATTGTACAGTTTTTTTTTCGTTGTAATGAAATATGTTTGTTTGGAAAATTAAAATTAAGAATATTTTTTTTATTAACATTGTTAATTGTAATAAAGAAAAGTGCTTTGCTACTGTGCGGTTAAGCCGTTAAGCGGTCTCATACATTCGCACAACATTTACTTCACTAACGCCTTTCCAACTTGTTACTTACACAGCGTACAATTTTTTTAAATTTCTACATCTTACTCTTAAGTATTATTACTTTTTTTTTTTTTCAGAATTACTATATTTATACTATTACATTATATACTGCTACTGAATGCGTTGTACACCGATTTGTTATATATGAGAAATTTTTAAAATATAAAATTTTAAAATATAGATCTTAAAGTATTTTGATTTTTAAAATAATATGAAACTGACTTCTGTTTTGTATCTTTTCCAGTATGGAGGAATTTTTAACCCGTCTCTAGTGACTGTTAAAAAATTAATCTAAGCTTTTCTCAATTTATCAGGAATATTTATAGGAATATATTTGTTATGGCATGTTTCAGAATTTTATATTCAAATTATTTATATCGTAATTTTCAAATATAAATTCTTTTGCATCATTTTATTTCTGTATAATTAATATCCAGTATTTGAATATAATTTCATCAGGTAATGAAGAAAAAAGATCGTTTCGCATGAACGAATAACGCCATTGGCAACATGCTTCTCATCTAAAAATACAATTTAGGCATAGGCTATATTTTGAAACATGGCTGCCGAGATAAATGTATTAATTAAAAAACATCACCAACTGCTAAGATGGTCGCAAGGGCGATCGAAGACCCTTGAAAATAAAATAATAAAAATGTTTTGTTGTTGAATTTATGTATGTAGGTGATTCCATATTGCACGGCAATCTCTCGGGATTTGCCAAAAATAAGAAAAAATGTTCATATAAACATAGGTTAGAAAACGGTTTGTCAGAGAATTTCAGCTCGCCAAATATTTAGCCTACTTTCTGCTCCCTCTGTGAAATTAAATCGTTATAAAATTCTTGGGAATCGAGGAGTAGATTTGGTGGTTTCTTATGATTTTTTATTTAAAAAATTGATTAAATCAGTCCCAGACCTCTATCTCCAATAGATTTTAAGAAAAACTGGGTAAAACATAAAAACGTTTTGTCGGGAAATAAACTTTTTAGGTTTGATATAAAATAACTTTAATTATTTACCAATAAATAAATAAACATATCTCTAGTTAATTTTGAAGACAATTTAATTATGAGAAAACTGATGTAAATAACTAAAATTAAACACAATTTTGAGAAGTTCAACTTTAATTAGAAACAAAACACACAAACTGGATTGGAAACGAGATACTATTTTAAACAGAAAAATTTTAATCAATGTTGAATAATACCCATATGAATAAAAGATAGAAAAGTTATAAAAATAGAAATAATGAATAAGAATAGATTTAAAACATAAAAATTACTTACATTTTGTTTGGTTTTCTAAAAATTATTAATTATAAAAGTTGTTAATTGACAAAGCTACAATCATTTCTTTAATGCTGTAGCTCAATGTCGCCGCCTTTCTGTTCAATGCATAATTCAGTTTGGCGAATCCATACTAACCGAGTGGGCTTAATAGCATTATTATTACTCCTAACAGTAGCTTCAGCTTCTATTACACGATATTTTAGTTCTTCTTACCGGTGTTCTTTGGTGGTTGGGTTTCAAATAACCACAAATCTCAGAAATGGTTGACCTGAGACTACACAAGATTACACTTCATTTAATTCATACATATATCATCCTCACTCAACCTCTGAGGTAATACCTTACGGCGGAGAGTTGAATTAAAAAATAGTTCTTCTTGCGTGCCTTACGAATGGAATAGACTAACGAATTTACTCAATTCCAAAAGAAAGTGTCCGCTGGCGTGAGATCTTGAGATAGAGGTGGCCATTTTACTGGTCCGTTACAACCAATCCATTGCTTACTAAATGTATTACTAAATGATTCACATCACGACAGTAGAAAGATGGTGTGCTGTTCTAACATTGAAAAACCACATCTGCGCCTCTATCTGAAAATGTCTTCA
>JAAAKQ030177347.1:0-12354 GCA_010016005.3 Zanna intricata
TTCATCAATTTCTTCGTATACACACTCCACCTCATCATCATCATGGGCACTTGTAGGCATATAGACATTAACAATTGCTGTCGACTTGGGTTTTGATTTTATTTTGAGTTCATTAAAATCGGTATATAATAAAATAACAATTTTGATAACATTAATCGATAACTATTTTAATATGAATTTAAGTACATGTTCAAGACTATAAGCAATGAATTTTCAGGTTATCTTCTTAACAATTAGTTACAGTCTACTAACTCATCGATAATGTTTCTATAAAAAATAAATTTTTTAATTAAATGAATTTTAGATCCCAAAGTAATTTACTAAAAATAAAAAAAGAAGCATAATAATGCCTTTTCTTGTAAGTTGGCAGACTATGGTATATAACATGAAAATAATATATATATATCCACAAAAGTGGAATGACTTTCAGAACACATTCTATGTTTATAGAATAAGTGCTACTTTACAAAACAGTTTATAAAACCGGAAAGCAACATTCTGTAGTTATACCTTGCAAAATATTTGGCCCTTATTTCTACTCAGTGAATAAAATGAAATCATAGGGAAATTCTTGGAATTTGAATGAACGGAGAAAATCTTATGTTATTGAATAAAGCAATTCCCACAACTACATCTCAAGTAATTTTTGATAAAACTATAATTAATTATACAGTTTTTATAAACTGAACAGGCTTTAAATTTTATTTATCATTAATATTCTCACAAGCATGAAATTTTTCAGGAGGCGTCCAAAGGGCAGAGACCCCAAGCTAGATAGGAAGAGTGAGCAAAGTGAGCCTTGACCAGCTAGTTGTTTAATATCTGTCATCATCTGAATGCTTTTTTAAGTTAAATGTCATTTATTCATTTTTAAAAACCAAATACAGTATTCGTAATAAAAATAAAACTTTAATAGAAAGTATGTAAAATCTAAACCACACTCATGAACTAGATACCGGATTCTTGTAACTTACATATTCATAGAGAAAGGGTAATTTTCCTAAAGGAAAAGGTAATTAATTTATTTTAAATAAATAATTTAATTAAAAGTAATAAATTAAATCAATATCACTCTACCTCTTATTTTGCACATAAAATTAAATAATTCAAGAATTATATTGTTCAACATTGAGTTATTATAATTTCAAATGATTAAGAGAGAGATTATTTACTACTCTCAGTACCAGTCTCATAGTATGTATGATGCAGTGTTTGGATTTCTGTGAGCCAGTATTGTAAGCTTGTTTGGCAATGCCCCAGCTGCTTATCCTATTTCTTTCAATCCATAGCAACACAGTAGTTTGTTATTTTTAATAGCTTTAGCAAGCAGTGCAACTCTGTTCTTTATAGTACACATATTGCTTTCTAATTTTCATGTACTGACAGTTTTTTAAAACTATTTCCAAAATGTCTTCATTCATTTATCTGTCTCTTTTCAGACTTTTTAATTTATTACCTATTTAAAATAATGTTATTATGTAAAAAAATTAAATATGTACATCACGGTCTAATTTTCTTCTTGATTATTTATTCAAAATGCTAAACATCAAAAAATGAAAATACATGTACAATTTTTGTATAGAAAAGTTTATTCAAATAATAACTGTTATCTGATTTTTACAGAGATGTTTTTAGCTACAGGGTTTTTATCACTGCACATTGTAGAAACTACTGACCAATCCCCCACTACCCTTGTATATCTGTATGACAACTAGTTTTTGCCAAACCATTCATTCAAAATAGATGTTGTTTGGTATCTTCTGCAGGTTTTCTAATCAGTGACTGAAATGAACAGACTTAAAATTTTTTGTTAAGGTTAGCAAAAATTTTAGTGAAACTCTAAAAATGATTCAAAAAGGCTTATGGCAGGACTCTCTGTTGTAATGGTCATCTAGGAAGACCACCGATATCAACGGACACATCACACACTGTCTAAGTAAACAACTTTCTGAAATCAAATCAGCAATTAACAATTCATAGATATCAGTAGACAAGGTTTTTCACTAGCTCCATATCAATAAACCTAACTAAAAAAAATAGGAATCACCGCCAAACTCCATAAATATCACCACCAAATTTGTTCAAAAAAGCAGAAATTAAATCATGTAGTGATATTTCAGAAACTTCTGAACAAGCATTTAACACACACATCAGAACAAAAGGGATTTCACTCCATTCATGTCATGAAATCCTTTCTTTCTTTTTCTGTTCAGCCTCCAGAGCCATGTTACTTGAAAGGATGATTGAGGATGATATGTACAAATGTAAATAAAGTGTCTTGTACAGTTTCAGGTCGATTGTTCCTGAGACATGTGGTTAATTGAAAACCAACAACCAAAGAACACCAGTATCCAAGATCTAGTATTCAAATCCATATAAAAGTAACTGCCTTTATTAAGATTTGAACCTTAGAAATCTTGACTACAAAATCAGCACCAAGTGTTGACTTGTGTCACCACAAAGTTCATTCAAAAATCCTTGATAAGACTAGAAATTCAATCATGTAGTGATATTTCAGGTACTTCTGAATTATACAAACCCTTAAAAAGCTTCTTGTCCATGGTAATAAGTAGTGATGAACTCAGTTAAAGGGGTATGATGCAGAAACAAAGTCTCAGTCAACACAGAGTTGCAAAATCATCAGAAATTAAAAAAAAAGTCATTCAAACACAAGGGTGATATAGTCTTTTTTTATATCAAAGGTGTAGTTCACCATGAATTTCTACCAGCTGAAAAACAATTAACTATTATATTACCTAGAAGCCATCAGACATCTCCTCCAAAAATGTGAGAAAGAAGAGGTCTCAATTTTTGCATGACATCATGATTTCTTCATCATGAAAATGCACCAGTTCACATATTCCTGTTAATTCAATAGTTTTGTAACTCAGTACTATCCCTCACATACTGTAATTATCCGATCTAACCCTTCCTAATTTATTTTTTACTGTATTTCCAAAATTAAAGATGCCATTAAAAAGGGCAGAGGATCTGAGGTAATAGTCCATAAAAGAAAATTTTTAGAACCCTGAAAGTTCTGTTAAGTGCATTCCAGTGCTGCTTAAAATGGAACAGATTTTTGAAAAAGTATGTACAACAAGAAGAATAATTAATGAAGTTTGAAGGAATTAATTGTAGAGCACAGTAAATATTCACAGCACAGTACAGCAAAGCACAGTAGATATTCAATAATTTTTTTTAAGAAAAAGTTACTTTTTGAAAGATCTAAGATTTTAGCAGTTCTAAGATTTTGTTTTATAATTAATATTAGCAATAAATCTTAGATCATTTATCATCTCACACAATTCAAACAATATGCACTAAAACAGCAAAACTGTAAAAAAAAAAACCAGTGAAAAAGGAAAATAACATAAAATAAGAAGCCATCAAATATAATACAATAAAGGCAAACAAACAAGGATTTTATGAACTGCTGTCAAACATGTTGTGATGATATCCTTTTGCAAATTACCTTACATTATTTCTGGAGGGCAAGTGTCTGTATAAAATTAGATGTATTTAAAAGGTAAAAAAAATAAAAAATAAAAGTGGCACCAAGTATGGTGGGTGAATCAAAATTAAATGGTAATTTTGCTATTCTACACAGCAAGCAGTTCCGAGCTGGATAGCGGAGTGGGGGGGGGGGTTAATGTTCAGTGTGTTAGAGAAGGGAAATCAGCTTGGTTAGCTTCTCTGCTCTGTTCTGTCATCAGTAAATCCATGAGTAAGCAAGAGGTTCTGTTCTCTGTTGCACAACTTACAATCATAGAGTTTTCAACTAATGAAGACATCCACAGAAATTTTAACGCATCTAAAGTTACAGTTTGGGGACATTACAATGTCCTAGAATTGAGTGTATGTGGGCCAACGAAAGTCATGATCGATACCCAAAGTCAACTCTCACAGCTGACAACATCTCTGCCATTCGAGAGTTTATCGAAGGAGATTGCTAGTTCACTGTTGAAGAAATCACATCAGAAGTGGGTATCAGCTATGTAAGTGCTCAATCCATTGTCACATCTTGGCTTTAGAACAGTTAGTTCTTGATGGGTTCTGAGGTTGTTGACTGAAAATCAAAAACAGGTCACGTTAGAGATCTGTGAGACTTCTGAATTGATTTCAGCAAAAGAACAATTCTTGAGGTGCATAAACATTAATGAGACATGGATCCATAATTACAGTCTGGAATAAAAATGGACAGTTAGGAGTGGTGAAGGAAGGATGAGAGCTGCCTAGTGAAGACCAAAATCCATCTGTCAGCCATAAAAGTTCTTGCAATGATTTTTTTTTTTGTCTCAAGTGGAGTTTTACTCTTTGATTTTATCCACAATCTATGAACAGTGAATACAGCTTACTACTGCCAGCTGCTAGTCAATAAAAGTAGCCTACCGAAACAAAAGAAAGGTATGCCTATCAGAGATATCATCATTCTTTTCCATGATGGCAGTCCACACACTGCAATTTTGATAAAGGAAAAAGTGGAAGGAATGCACTAAGAAACCCATGATCACCCTCCCTACAGTCCAGATTTGTTCCCCTGTGAGTATTTTCTGTTTGCACCCTTGAAAGAATTAAATGGGAGAGGATGATTAGAAAACAATAACGACATCGAGAAGCGTGTGTGCAGTTGGTTGGTGACTTGTTCTGAAACCTTCTTTGAACAAGGAATATTCAAACTTCCAAAACATTAACAAAATTGTGCAGATCATGCAGGAGGCTATATAGAGAAATGATTAAGATATGAATTATGTATACTATTAATCAAAAAATTTATTAAAAAAGTTACCATTTATATTTGATTTACCCTTATAAATATTTTCTTCATAATGACAACAGAACTAGCAAGGGACGACAGAAAAAAATTATTAGTACTCTTTATATCAATGTCTAGTCATCAATATTTGATCAAGTCAAGTATAATAATATTTATATTTCAAATAATTAAATAAAATTAGAATATTATCTATTTATTTAAAATAAACACAGAATGAAATTTATAGCCCACTGGGCTGGTCTAGTAGTTAACGTGATTTTGCAAATCAACTGATTTTGAAGTCAAGAGTCCTAAGATTCAAATCCTAGTAAAGATAGAAATATTAGATTGTGAATGCTGGTGTTCTTTGGTGGTTGAGTTTCAATTAACAACACTTCTAAGGGGTAGTCAACCTGAGATTGTACAAGACTACACTTTTATTATTAATGAATTAATGAATTCATACATATCAGTCTCATTCATCCTCTGAAGCAATACCTTACAGCAGTTCCAGATGCTAAATAGAAAAAGAGAGAATGTAATTTATAAGTAAAAAATTGGAGATATACTAGAACTGTTTATAAATATCCTAAAACTCATAAAAATATACTGACCCCTCCTGGTGATTCGGGCCTTTGACCTCTCCGGTTGACCTTTCTTACAGGTTCAGTACTCCATACATTAATAACTAGAAAAAATAATTAATTAATAGTTAAATAGAATGATCATATTAATAAGTAATAATAATATCTTAATGAATAATAAAACAAAGACATAATGCCTGTCAAAAAAAAAAATGAATTAAAGAAGTAATTAAATGCAATAATGTCATTTTCATGGTGCTGCATAACAATTCAACTGCATTGATTGCATGATACTCTTATTCCTCGTTAGCTTTGTTGATTGCTTAATGAATTATGTAGTGTTTTTGGAAATTTTGTTAACAAGAGAGTGTATATTGAAGAAAAATGAAAGTATATTAAATTTGGAAAAACTTTCAAAATAATTTTATGTACAGTATACATTGAATGAATGATTTAACTGTTTCAAGTTCAGCAGAATAACAGCACTAATTCAAATTCAGCAGATGTCAATAACACTGATGAACGTCACGTTGAAAATGTGATCTTCAACACTATTATGAAGGAAAATTGTCAGTTGACAGTTTGTAAAGTGTAAAAAGTGGAAATTTGTAAAAGTAAAATTTTTACAAAAAAAGAAGAAAACTGAACATGCATCATGCTGAAACAAACTTCAAAACATAGTTGCTAATCAGAGAAAAAAAAAATGTTTGTTGGTCAAGAGAACTTTTGAATTGGTGAAATAAAAGTATTTTTAAAATGTCAAAAAAAGGTAATAAGACAATTACAATCTACAAAATTAATTTCCAGTTTCAATCAAAATTAAATAAGTTACCACCAGTCATTACAAAAAATGATTAGTTGTAACTCCTTAACATCCAATAAAGAATCTGATTTGATGATAGTGCAGTATTTAAGAAAGGAAATAAGAAAAAGAAATGTAGGTGTGAATCAGCAGTTCATAATATAATATTATATATTTAAAGCATTCCTAATGAGCAAACTTTTGTTGGTGACCATTGTTTTTCGGTCTTTATGGAACAATCAAGGAAAAAAACACAGATCACAGCAATAACATAAAAAATTAATTATCTCAATATGTATTATTATCATTCTAAAAAGGCCTTCTGCAAAATAAAATAATTAAAGAATTTTTTTTTTAAGCATTATTAACATGACATGAGAAGACCCATGGGATAATATAATACAAAAAAATTAATAAAGTCATAACAAAACTGTACTCAACTCTAGCTGAGTATAATTATTGAAAAAAAAAATTTTTAAATATAGATTGAGGCAAATAATTAAATAAAATCAAGGACCTTGAAGTCTACAGATTATTAAACAGTACTTACTAAAATGAAATTTGATAACTTGAATATGAAAGAAATTTTCCAGATACAATTTTAATAACTAATGAATGCAATAAAAAAAAAATTAAAACATTTGCCACAAATAGTTTATATGTATCAAAATTTCTTTTATACAAAATGTACAGCAGAAAATCTTTTTGGCCCTCTAGGATTATAAAACGTTAACTCATACTATTTCAAAAATTAAATACTTGATAAATATTGTCAACCCTCTGAAAAATCAAAAACTGTTTTATATATATGTATATATAATTAAAAAAAAAACCTTCTTGGTTGTTTAAATAAATAATAAATATTTTATGTTAAAATTCTTGTGATTATACAACCATTTAATATTAATACAAAAAATTATTAAACAATGTTTCACTTCATACCTGAAATGTTTAATTATTTTTTGTAATTTATTAATATTAATTGGTCTTATAACCTTAAGAAATTAACATAAAACATTTATATCATATATATATGTATATATATGTATGTATGTATGTGTGTGTGTGTGTATGTATGTTTCACAATTACTTTTACTTTTGGGTGTTTCTTAATTCAACTTATTTAAACAGGAATCCCACTGCTGTAATTAAACATTCAATTTACTTTTAAAAATTCTTAATTTAGTGTAGTACTTACTCCAAGTTATACAAAAACAGTATTACTTTGGAAGCATTCACAATAATCATAAAAAGTAATAATTTAATGACAAAACACACTAAATGGAAATAATCGACTTATGTGCAAATGAGGTATAGTATGCAATAATAAACATGTTCAAAAATCTCATCAACATGCACCAACATGGATATAAAGCTGTATATTTTTCGTGTTCCTACAAGCTAAGCATTCAAAAACCTGCTCATCCCATAATTTTACGGTAGAACTAAATGAAATTGGTCCTAAAAGAATTGATGTAAGAAAAAAATTAGGCCCTAAAAAACATCGTTAATATTATTAACATGATTAAAATAAAATATCTTCAAATTAAATTACACAATTTCTTCATACTTAACCTATGACAAAATAATTTCATTTAGCTTACTCGGCATTTCAGGAGGTGTTTCTTTTTTAACATATTTTCCAACAACTCCTTCCTTTATAGTTCTTAAATCTTTATTTTTTCTCGATAACATATCTCAATACTAAAGTAAAAATATTTTTAGGCACACAACAAACAATAATATGTTAACCAAACACAAATAAAAGATAACCTTAAATTAAAATTGCAATAACAGCTTTCTACACCTGTACCAACATTGCAGGATTAAATTTATCTTCTATGTTACTAAATTAATTGCTATCACAACTAAAATTATTTTCTCCAAGAATTAAGTAAATAACATAATATTGCAGTAAACTGTAAGATTAATTTTTCGTTTTGTGTAAAATAGGTAAAAAAAATAATTTTAAAATATTTCTTTCATCGTTTATTGTAAATGATGTATAGATATGATTTTGGAAATCGTATTTTAGGTAGCTATTAAGCCATAATATTTATACCAAATATTTTTATGCATTAATTAACTCCATATGAGCATACTACGATCAATATAAACAGCAATTTTAGTTTACTGGTGACTCTGTACTTTTGAATTACTGTGCTTACGTACTCGAGGTGCGACGACTACAATGAGTCAGTGTCAGTGCTTTAACTAGTCGATAACTGAGTGTCTGTAAATTTGGTTCGTTGTGTGCTAGACTTTAATGAAAATATGTGTTAGAATGCTACACGTTATTATTTCCTGCATCTCAACGCCTTGTTCTTCCGATATTTCTGCAGAATATATTTGTACTGCTTCTTTTGTGTAAGATTTTTACATTCATCTCATGTGTATATTTTATTAGTTAATAGTTAAAAATATCGGTAATAAAAAATTAAAATGTTGATAAAAGAGTATCGTGTTACACTGCCTTTGACAGTTGAAGAATATCAGGTGGCCCAATTGTACTCGGTCGCTGAAGCGAGTAAAAATGAAACCGGGGGTGGAGAAGGTATTGAAGTGCTGAAAAACGAGCCATTTACTAACTACCCATTGCTTGGTGGAAAATATAGTGCAGGGCAATACACCTACAAAATATATCACTTAGCAAGCAAGGTTCCAGCATTTATCAGGCTATTGGTACCAAAAGGGGCACTTGAAATTCATGAAGAGGCATGGAATGCTTATCCATACTGTAAAACAGTTATTACAAATCCTGGTTACATGAAAGAAAATTTCTCAGTTGTTATAGAATCTTATCATATCTCTGATGTTGGAGATAAAGATAATGTTCATGAATTACCACCAGAGAAACTGAAGCATAGGGAAGTTATTAAAATTGATATTGCTAATGATCCAGTTGAGCCACGTGATTACAAAAAAGATGAAGATCCTACGCTGTTTAAATCAGAGAAAAATGGTCGAGGACCGCTTACTGGAAAATGGGTTCACAATGTTAACCCTGTAATGACATGCTACAAGCTGGTTACTTGTGAATTTAAATGGTTTGGACTTCAAAACAGAGTCGAAAATTTCATTCAAAAATCTGAGCGTCGTCTTTTTACAAATTTCCATCGTCAGGTCTTCTGTTGGATGGATCGTTGGCATGGGTTAACACTGGAGGATATTCGTGCCATAGAAGAGAAAACGAAAGAAGAACTTGATAGGCAGCGCAATACAGGGGAAGTTCGAGGTATGCGGGCAGATTAATTAGAGGTACATCCAGCTTCATCAGTTTCAATTACATTTCTTCTTCTAACATGTCTTTGCTTGGTGGATACATTGCTGTCTTAAACATCTGTTCTTCAACATCTTCAACAATTATGAGTAATATGTAATTTATTTATTTTTTATTTTTATGAATTAAGAGACTTATTTTGTATTGAAGTATCTGTTTTTTCATTTGTTGTTACCAGTATTTCGTTTCATATGTAAAATGTCTAATTTTTAGTTTTGTTTAATTTTGACACGACACAATTACACATACCTGTATACAGAGAAGACAGATTTTTAAAGTTTTTAAATAGTCTTAGACTACCTTAAATAAAAAACTATGTCGTTTGTTGCATTTTAAAAGTAATAGTTTTATGTAGACGGTTATACTTGAATAAATGGAAATGGAATAAATAGTATTAGTTTTTCTTTTTTTAGAAAATAATAAATGTTAATATCTTCATCATTTCATGAAGTAATGGTTCCCAGTTTCAGTAGAGGATAATTCAGTTTTTATTTTTATAAATGTATTTATTTGGGGTTTAACTGTGTATATTTAGAGATTATAAGTGTATAAAATTGTATATACTCGTTTAGCCTAATAAAAGTTGTATGTAAGCAAATAAAATAGGTGTAATTATTTTTGAACTCTTAAAAAGTTTAGGTAGCCTTCATAAAAGGTATCTTGTTTTACTTTAGGTAATGTTCAGTTTTGACAGTATTTTTATTTATGAACATTGCATATGTATGCAGACTGCTATGAATGTGAATAATTGTTAATTACACTTAAAGCAAAGTGATAATGCATTTTCTTTATTTGTAATTATCAGTCTGCAAATGTTTATTTTCAGTTAATAAGTTAACAAGGTTTAATTTTATCCTTTTCACTATTGTTTATATTGCATTAGTTTCAAATATGTTATAGTTATAAATTGAATTATTTATGGCATGTTATTCTATTTTTTAAAAAAATATATATATACATATATATATGATATCTTGAATGAATAAACAACTTAACTTTTAACAGAAAAAAAAAGTTAAATTAACTTCACTCTTTTCTCAGATCTTAGAAAACATATATTGAGAAAAATATAAAAATTTAGTGTTATAGATACTCTAATATTGTTGTCCTTGTTATAATTCCCAGCTGTTGTTATGGTTAGTTTATTAATTAATAATAATTTTTGATTGATTGTAACTAATTTATTTATTATTGTTGGAATAAAATGTACTTAACACAAAAAGCTTGTCTTATATGGAGTTTTTTTTTTTTTGTAGATAGTAACATAATAAAAACTAACATGACTAACCTTGAAACTGTTATTAATGTAACTTCTTGTTTATTTTATTTGTTATAACATTCATAAATGATATTTATTTAAGCAGACATTTTTTATCAAACAGAAATTGTGGATTAAGCGTAATGAAGAATGAAACTGTAGGCCTATATAAACATCATATTGGGGGATAAAAGTAAATTTAAGTTGTTCACTTTTACCTAAAATACACACACATTAATGTATACAGTAGAATTTATATGGTAAAAGTAAAAAGTAAAAGTAAAGTTGTAGACAAAGGTATAAAGTAATGCTAAGACTTGAGATTTCATACATACATACACACACATATAAATATATGTATGTGTGTGTATGTATTTTTAAACATATTTATATAAATTTATCTATATAGGCCATGAAAAGTATATGTAGGCTGTTTATGTTCTGAGAAGTTTATGATGATTGCCATAACTGTTATTAATACAGTCTTAATAATTAGGTCATTAGGGTAGGCTCAAATGTATGTGACATTTAAAAGCCATCTTTTTTCATAACTAAAGTGGCAAAATTTAAAGTTAAAGAAATGTTTATAATTTTCATATTAGCAGAATATTATTTAATGATGTATTTAATAATTTGAAGCTATTCCACCTGAATAATCTTTCAATAATAATGCTATAAAAATTTATATTAAGCATTTGTCTTTTTTTAAATTAACTTCCAATCATTTATTTATTATTATTTTTTCCTTAACAAAAAAACTGTGTGTGTGTGTGTAAGTTTGATAAGATCATGAATATTCACTCTTCTGTAATGGAAGGAAGACAAAAGGGTTAGATAAGATTGAAGTGTACTGCAAGATAATTAACCTGCACCATCATTTATATCCCAGTTTGTTTTACTAAAAATAAGTTC
Organism: Zanna intricata; assembly: GCA_010016005.3. Classification (NCBI taxonomy): domain Eukaryota; kingdom Metazoa; phylum Arthropoda; class Insecta; order Hemiptera; family Fulgoridae; genus Zanna; species Zanna intricata. The sequence continues at coordinate 11,590 of JAAAKQ030177347.1, forward strand.
TGTAACATGTAACATTACTGTGAATTTAATCAGTCATTAATATTCTGCTTTTAATTATAAAATGATACAAGCTGACTTTATAGTCTAGCTAAATTTTTTCATTTAATAGGTATTTGCTAATATTATTTTAATTGATAGATTATTAGATTTAATTAATTGTACAGTTTGTTATAATATTTATAATAAACAGAGTCACATCCCGTACATTTTAAGTAATGTAACTGTGTAACCACCTTCATAATTTTAAATGTAATCATGAAAGAAAGAACTTAAAAATGTTTAAATTTTATAGTTTATTGATTTAATTTGGTAATTAAGAAATTTATTAAAAGTAAAAAAGAATAATTATAATAAACCATAAAAAGAAAGATTCTTCTCAGAAATGAACAAGATTTAAAAAAAAAAATGTCCAGTATAATAATACCTTTATTGAAATAATATCTACTAAGAAACTTAAAATATTTGGCAAAATAATTACTCTTTGGTCTATGACCATTAGAGGGAATATTTATATTCAGTATAACAAATATGTTTTATATTTTTAATAATTTTTGAAAGTAAAAATAACATATTTAGCCTTCTGTTTATTTTTAAGAAGGAGGGAGATTCATACTATCTCTGAGACTGTAAACCCAATTTTAATTTGGCAGTTGGTCTTTTCCAGCCTTAGACTGATAATTACAAACTGCAGAATTAATTAATTTAATCTAATGATCTGAATATCTATACCTGTTGGTAAGATATCCAAATAAAAATTTTTTTTTT
>JAAAKQ030177358.1:0-13526 GCA_010016005.3 Zanna intricata
TTTTATTTTAGATATCTTGTACTAAATAACAAAATATAGTCAATGTAGTTATTTTGTTTATTTTTAAGTTGTGGGAATAAATGTTCAACTGTTACGTATTACGAGTAAAATAAGTAATAGTAATAATTAACCAGCTTTTAAAATAAATGTGCCACGACTGTAATTTAAGATCATTACGTAAGAAATACAACAATATTTATTTTAAATTATGTATTTTAATGTTTATTCATTATACATGGGTCTAAATTAATACGAAAACGTCCAATTAAAATTAAAAAAAAATAAATAAATAATAATAAATCATAGAATTATAGTAACGTGTGTAAGTCATAAAACTGATAATTCATTCTATTTCATTGATAAATTTTTTCCTGGTTGTATAACTACTTAACTTTTTTATTTAGTCTTTAAAATTTGTTATAAAATAAGAAAACTAAAAAAAAGTAATTTACTTGTCAAAAGTTTTATAAACTTTTTTTTTTGTTTAACATCCGGAACCACCGTTAAGGTATGTATATCTTCAGAGGATGGGATGAAAGAATTGTAGCGAGTGTGAAAAATGCCATGCCTGACCGGGATTTGAACCCGGAACCTTCAGATGAAAGGCCGTTTTATAAACTGGTTGCTGGGTAGAAATTTACAGCTATTGTTATCTAGTAAACTGTTAATCTACAGAGTTAACTTTAAACCTACTTGGAAGTATGTAACAGCAATATTGAGACAATTCAAAGAATCCAAAAGAAATTGATGAGGACCATAACAGAGGCGCCGTGGTTTGTTAGAGGTAAACAAATCGTGTCTATTTAGGATTACCTTCTGGTTTTATGAAGAAGTTAAAAAATTTGGCACGTGATACAGACAGAGGTTAGACAAACTTGTAAATTATCTGGCAGTAAATTTATTGCAAAACAGCGATGACATCAAGCGACTAAAAGGTTTCCATGTGCTGTATCAGGGAGATGTAACCGGAGGAGTGACCGGGAGAAGGAACTTAGGATGATTCTGTCACTAAGTAGTGAACGTCACATTGTTACTACACAAATTATAGCTATTTCTATTATCCATAAATATTTGTTTTATTTATAATGTTGTTTTACATTTATGTTGTTTTAATATTGGTACTGATGACGTGGTTTTTATTTTTATTCTTTTCTACCCGTGATTTACTTCTAGTGCTATATTAAGTATTGAACTTTACTTAGAACACTTTTATACTAGTGTTTTTTTTTGTAAAAATGACGTGTTCTACCTTTGTATGCTTTAATGAGGGGTTTCTTTTCACGTGATTATCATGAATCAAATTTACTAAATCCAAAATTTACTGGTCCCCTATGAGGGACTATTATTGTAAATAAATTGTTAAAAAAAAACTTTATTTACCTGGTTAAAATCAAACTTTTTACTTATAAGATTTTCTTTTTTCATTTTTAAAAGTTGTATAATTTTTTTTCTTATTTTGGCAGTTTAATTCTACAACCATGTCGAAACTGTTAATGGATCACAATAAATTTTTTTTTTAGCGTATGAAAATACCATGCTTGACAGACACTCGCACCTGAGTCTTCAAATGAAATGGAGAGACGCTATCACTCCGCCATGGTAATTTTTAAATAATCCTACTTTACTTGAATTTTTCATTCAATGATCAATTTTATTATTATTTTTTTAATTATCTTTGGATTGATTTGTCATAATTGTATTTTCTATGATATAAAAAATGAAATTTATGAAAGGTTATTGAAAAAAGTAAATAAATAAACGCTAAAGCCGATCACCAAATCGGTTTATAAATTAGATACGCATTTCTTGTGTTAACCAATCATCAACAGTACCTTCGGAGAAATTTATATGAAATAAAAATACATTATCATGATTTAAAATAAATTAATGAATATAAAATACGTAATACTAATGATAAAAAAAATAATTATGAAAATAACTGATGAATCATCATCAGTACTTGCATTATAATTATAACATTCATTTTTAACTTTGTTTGCAATTAAATAAAAAAAAAAAATAAAAGCAATTAATGAAGAATGATATACCTTTTACGGTTCAAATCAAAAATGAAACTTATTCTTGTAGAAAACGTAATTTAGTTAATATTAGTATAGTAATAACTTATAAGTTATATAATATAATAAAGCAAAAAAAAGAACCCAAGCATGAAAACTCTGTGTGAAACTTAGTTATGCTTTGCATTTATTTTTACCTTTCTTACTGATTTTATATCTGTTTATAATGATCGTTTAATAATCGAAATTCTCATCTACATTAAAATTTTTATATTCTTTTCGATTCCATTATCCACATATTGTAGCTTAATACGCTTAAAATTGCGCATACTGTGTAATAGTTGTTATATCTTAAGCCTCTACGTATTTATTGATTATGATAGGAAGATTTGAAGATCGGGATGTTGTATACGTGAAGAATAAGAAATCATTCAGTCGTTTCCTGAAAAGCAAACTGAAGATGAGATTCTTAGCAGTCAAGCAAGAGAAGAAGTAGGTTCGTGACGGGGGAGACGTGGTTCGGGATGTGAATGCGGCGGATACCACGTTCCCCCAAGGACTGTTCAAGTTATTTCTGCCGCTATTAATCATGGCAAGCATTCGGCACCCTGATACCGCTCGTCGGCTATTGTTATTCCACTCAGGGACTCGCCAGATTCCCCAACCGCCTCATCAAAATACGTCCTGAATCTCTTCACCTCTACCCCGGATAGGATAAAAATCCTCCCCTTTTCCTCTCATCACCGTTTTCTGTCTTATCCCTGCTTGCACACCAAACTACTCGTCATTCCCGCACATTCTCGGTGAACGGTACACACCCTTCGTGATCAAATTCAATTCTCCACCCTGTTTTCTGATTTTTTTTTTTTAACATTTATCATTTTGTAAGATTTCTGTCTTCAACAGTAAATATTATGGATTTATTTATTCATAAATATTGTTAACTCTATAGTTACATCAAATTTACAGATAAATTGCGTCAAAATGATAAAGCGGTATACTTACTTTTATTCGAACTAATTTTCAAAAATAATGTTTCAATAATTGCACTACATATGACAGATTAATACTAAAAGTAGCATTTTTATTTTATTGAAATAAAAAAATAAAATACTTCTTATCAAAATATTAATAATTTTTTTTTTCTTACTTCTTTTAACTTTTTATAAATCTAAGATTATTTATCTTTTTTCTACAAAAAAGTTTTGATCAACTGGAAACATTTAAATTTATAAACTTCTTAAGTACTTAATTGAGAGAGTTGCGTCTTCATCAGGGTATTATTTTCAGTTATTAGGCTCAGTGTTAAGCCACCGGGTAGAAGAAAAGTCTATCGATAGACTCTATGAGTCTCATTTAATACAACACAATACTCGTTTTATACAGCCTCATTTAATATATTGGTGTATTAATATACCATAGGCCCTCGCATCCTTAGAATTAACTAAAGAAAATTTGGTTATGGTTTAGATATCTATACGACATAGAAAAAAATAACTAAACAATTTTGAAGAATTTCTAAAGGAACATCATCGCCTACTGCCCGAATTTCGCGAAAGTAATTGGTAGCAAGAGATTACTAGAGATGAGTAACGACCAAGATAAATCAATAACAAAGATGTGTTATTTCGAATGTTATAAACCATCAACCTGAGATGAAATCTAAAAATTTAAATCGTAAATCTTAAAGTTTACGTGTTTTAAATATTTTTTTCGTAGGTTGAGTGACTTCATTATTTTTCAAAAACTGAAGTTAGAAGAATTTGGATTATTTAGGTTTTGTTTTTATTTTATTGCAATATGTTAAACGATACATGATTGTGTAATGATTAAAACAGCGTTTTCAGACGGTGGTAATAATCCTCTATTTCTTCTTTTTTTCTGTTTAGCCTCCGCAACCGTCCATAAGGTATTTAGTTCAGAGAATGATACATATGAATGTGAATGAAGTGTATTCTTGTACAGTCTCAGGTCGACTATTCCTGAGATGCATAGTTAGTTGAAACCTAACTGCCAAAGAACACCGGTATCCATGATCTAGTATTCAAATCTGTATAAAAGTAACTGGCTTTACTAGGATTGAACCTTAGAACTTTCAACTTCGAAATCAACTGATTTTCAATGACGAGTTAACCACTAGACCAACCTGGTGGATTGGTCTATTTAAGGGCACGGTAACTGCATTCAATTCTTTATTTTTATTATTATGTAGACTGGAGAAATACAGACGATCTCACGGATTAAATTTGTGGTTGATTTGCGGCTGTTGTTATCATTGTTACTCTTTATATGTATGTATATATAATATACATATATATATATATCATACATCTATACATCTATATATATATATATATATATATAGATGAATAATAAAATCTGATTATTATAAAGAGATGTAGTTGATACTCATATTACTTTGATTTGAAATTCAGCTAACTGTACTGATATAGAGTTAACAGCATAGAATCATCAATTATATCGACTGGCTGGTCGGTCAATTTGTCTTCACATCAGCTCTACTGCATATCTTGTAATTTTTATTCAACTTTTAAGAGTGTTTTTGGAACAAAATATTTATGTAGTAGTTTTGCTTAGATAAAGAGGAAACATAACTCAAGGAATATATATGTATATATATATATATATATATATATATATATATTTATATAGTGAGAGAGAGAATATTTGTTTCTAAAGCCTTTCAAATGGATTTGAATACTAGATCGTAGATACCGGTGTTCTTTGGTGGTTGGGTTTCAATTAACCACACTTCTGGTCGATCTGAGATTGTACAAGGCTACACTTCATTCAGATTCATACATATCCTCATTCATCCTTTGAAGTAATACCTTACGGTAGTTCCGGAGACTGAAGAGAGAAGAGAAGAAAGCCTTTCAAAAGATGAATTGAAGACTTAATTCTCTTCTACCGGAAGATATCTATCGATTGGAAAATCATTTATTAGTTTAACAATGTGGATCTTTGTTATAAGTTCTGTAAAAGATTTACTATCTTTTTAAAGGGTGTGAATGGCTATTTTTTTTTCAATTGTTTATCCTTTTGGTTCATATAAATAAATTTATATTATGCATGAATTTCACTATGGTGAACAACATAATTCCAAAAGTGAAATGATTTATAGAAATTATAAGGATTTCCGTTAATTATACGGTTTATTTTGAATCATATTTCACTATATTCTTCAACATGATTCTATCTTTATTAAGACGTTGCTGGAATTCAGTTATTTAAAAAATTATTATTTAATCAGAAAAGGCAGTCTCAGATGATTTAATTCCTTATAATTGGATCATTATTAGACTTATAACTTAAGTATAAAAAGAAGCTTTTTTTAACTATTGTAATTATGTCTTCTTAATAATATCGTTATTAGGTCAGAGAGCTACTGGAATAATAATTTGTATTGAAATTACACGTAGAATTGTATCGTATGTATGTACAAGGTAAGTTGATGGAAATGTTGGTAAAATCATTTCAAAATATTCCTTACGTGTATACATGTTCCATACATATATGTATACGTGTATACAAAATATTCCTTACATATACATGTCATGTGTGTTTATACTATATATACATCTTAATCAACTAAAGTTGTGTTTAATTTGGTATCCGACGTATAAAAAAATTTCTTTTTTCTATTGCGATTTAATTCGAGGGTGATTTACAATACATACAATGAATTATATTTAATATTACAAATAATTTTAGTGTATACTTATAAAATGTTTGATAATAATGAAAAAAAATAATCGATAAATATTGTATTGTATGAGTTTATAAATTAAAGCGAGTGCATAATAAATTTAACAGGACGGTAACTAATAAGGGTGTATGTAGGCCGTAGATATATGTATATAAGAAAAGTTGTAACAGATGGATACCGAACTGAAATATGAATAAGAACTGGCTGAGCTGCTAATCTGAAATTATTATTATTAAGTAATATAATGAAGCGACAAGGGGTGGTGTATGAAACAGTATAACTCGAAGAGATTGGAAGGAGGGGGAGAAATTGTGTTAGAATTGAATATAACATCATGCTGTTCCTACTCTTACTAAAATCACGATGGCTTTACATAATAAAATTAAACGATAATTCATATTAACGAGTGACATTCTTCATCTTTCCGTAGTTAAATTCTGTTCAACCCTGTTGCGACCAATTTATGAAACAATAATTAAAGAACGCTGAATAATTTGTCCTTCTCGTTCTGTTATGTTGTTTAACCTTATGCTTTTTGTTATGTTGTTGATATGCTTTTCAGTTTGTTGAACATATATATATATGTTTGTGTGTGTGTGTGCGCGCGCGCGCGAAAACCTTTTAGTGAAATAGGAGGTGGGGGAAGGTAACATTTTCTGCGATTGTTGGACGGAACGTTCTTTAGCTTATGTGACATCTGGATCCAAGACACTAACACTACTCTGTAAATAAACTACTATATATATTCCTGAATTTCATTAAAATTGATAATGTGGTATGGTGTATTATATGTGTATAAGTCAGGACGGGTGAGATCCTGACTTTAGTGTGGAGGAGACATTGATATGCATGCAATAGCACCCGACATCCCTCAACCCTATTTAACCCATCCTCCAAACTCTCATTCACTCACTCTCTCTCTCTTTATACTTCTACTAATCCTTAACCACCCTCCATTCTCTAATCTAATCACCCTTTATAAATTTCTAGTCTACGATGCCTTTTATTGATTTGCTGCTTGTTTATTAACAACCTGATTTATTACTAAGCGAGATTAATTTATTCTATTACTTTGCTGGATCCGTCAGTTGTTGAAATCGTGTCTATTAAGTAGTCTGTGATATATAGAACCTCCACAATAGATTGTTTTTTTTTTTTTTATTATTTATTTATTAGCATCATTTTTACATATAAAAAATATTTTATTTTTATAAAAGACCCGATTGTTAAAGAGCCCGTATGTTGGTTTCGTTTATTTGTAAATTAATACTTTAAAAATGATGTTAAATGATTTTATTTTTGTTTTTTTCTTTGTTAGTAGACTATTTTAATAATTACCCTTGATTTTATCGTAAAATATTTTACTTATGTGTATTATATATTTATGTAAACTGTATAAGATACAGCCTTATAATTCTTTGAGAGATTTCATTGGAAAACCCTCTCTGCATATCATTTTATTTTTTATATTTTAATTATCTCTGGTCCGGTAAATTTTAACCGATTTTAAATTAAACACTTCGGAAAAAAATGAAAATAGTAAAATAATTTGGGCCCCATTTGATCCGTTTGTTCGATTGCTATCTCATTAACACTTTTAATAACGTGCAAAACTTGAAAAGAGCTAAGTATAAAAAATTATTAATTCAAATATTGTTCATATTTTAATCCGGATCTCATAAGATTTTTTCTTTAAAAAAAATCATGTTTAAATTAAAACTAATACCAATTTAATTTTCAATCTTGAAAATATAAGTTTAAATAGAAAATTGATTAAGTTCCAGTTTTTGGGATCTTTTACATTTTAAAATACTTATTTACATCAATTAGTTGGCGAGATTTGGTGATTTATTAATATATTGATTTATAAATCTTCGATTGTAAAAAAAACTATTACAATAATAAATAATAATTCAATAATAACAATAAAATATATAAATATGAAAAAATCAGAAGTTATTAGTAAAATAAAGTTTTACATACTTTTAAATGTGTGCATATGTAATTTAATAGGCGTACAAGGAAGTCATCTAGTGTCCACACCACATTTTTTTTTTTAATTTTGTGCAAAATTTAGTGCTATCAGTACCCCATGTAAGCAAATGTTTCGAGCGATTTCGAAGAATTTTCTTTGATCTGATATATGCCAATACATTTAAAACCACACTTCTTCCGAAATTTCTCTCATATTTTTGTGTTTTAGGACGGGTTTGTAATGTTGATAATTGGAGAACGCTTAATATCCAAAATATTTGCCTATCGCTTTCACTTTAGAGATATGTTGCAGAAGAAGCATTAGAGACATAGCCAGGAAAGTAAAGATATCTACTATCCATTCTTTATAATAATAATAATAATTTTACTTTATTTATTTATTATCAACTGACTCCCAGATTAATAACAAATATTAAGTAGGCTCATCGTAAATCTAAACTTTTTAAATGAGCAAAAATTTAAGGATAACTTTTTTGTAATATTTAAATCTATAAACCAAATGTTAAAAATAAATAAACTAACCGTAGGCAAGCTGTTCAATTAAAAGTATTAGTTGCCATTTTATTATAGGTAGAAATTCATTTTGTAGAGACCAATCAAAAACGAGTTTGTAGTGTATTGTCAAAATGACATAAATATACGGTTGATAAATTTTCCTACAGTCGTCTATTATGACTAGTTACTGATAATTATGAAGCAGCCGATAAATCAAACCTCAAGCAAATTTTAAATATATAGGCTGAGAAAATAATTATTTGAATCGTTTACTACGCTTGCAGTACTTAATTACTGTTATTTTAATATTATATAATAAAAGTACTATCATATGAACATAAAAAAAATTCATTAAAATTTTAATTAATTTTTGTTTTTTAAAACAACGGAAGTGTTTTTTGTTGTATATTATCAGGTTATAATTATAAAAAAAAGAAACACGTTCTATTTTATCAGTCAAATTATAATTTTAATTAAAAAAATAAATAAATGTTTCAAACTACTGAAAAGTATTAAGGATAAAATATTAAATGATTGTAATCTATTATTATTATACGTTATTAATTCCCTTTTATCTGATATAGCTTTTACAAAAAAAAAAAAAAAAAAAAAAAACAAGATAGCATCACGAAATCAAACCGATATCTTGAATGACTGTCGCGATATAATATTTTAATGTGATTGACTATCGCAAGCGGTATTTAAATTGGACCACACAACCTCTGAAGAATACTCTGATTTTATTAAAATACATTTACCGTAAATTTTTATCACGTTTTGTATTTAAAATAGGAATACACAAACGTTTTACATAAAAGTATAATGTCAATAGAAATAGTACAATATTAACCGAGTGGCACGTATTTTAGTTATTTTATCTCGGTAACACGGTGTACTATTACACGAATGAAAGAAGACTGCTTTCAGATAAAAGCTATTCGAATCGTATAGATCTTGTTCAAGTGAAAAACAACCTAATACTGTTAATAAAAAGTTGACTAAATAAAAAGGCCATTAGGAAAATGTTGAACCGAACCGTCTTAAATATAAAATTTGTAAAGATAAGAGTCGAGATGGAAATTATGTTTAGGTTATAAGGTTTATAAACTAGAGTGTGTATGTTTGTAGATGTTGTTTCAGCACGGAGACCTGCGTTCTTCTTATCATTGAGGCGTAGCAATAAATTAAACCTATAAAGATAACAATTCAGACACACCCAGAATTGAAATATATTGGATGGATCAGTTATACTGTATGCAGTATTATTTTTATTTTTTTATTTATTTTTTTGCTGGTTCAAGAATAAGATCCTTTTGTTTATCTTTTTACTTCTTTCTTTGTTTTATTTAACATTTCCTGTAAATTGCACGATTATTTTCCAAATATATATATATATATATATGTCTTCTTATTAGTGTGCAGTTTAATAGTTTGTGTTTATTTCTGGAATTTCTATTTGAAAACGAGTTATGTATCTAGATAAAGGGAAACATTTTCAAGAATTTTGCTTATTGTATATTTATTTTTAAAAATTATTACATTTAAAAAGTAACATTTTTCAGTTTGTGGAATATCATATGCGGGTAATTAGGATGGGGAAAAAAATGAAATATTGTAATTGAATTAATGGGATGAGTATTATGCTAACTTATATTTTCAACAGTATATTAAATATAACGCATGGAGTCATCATTTTTTTTAGAGCTGTTATAATGAAATAAATTTTTTTCAGTTAGGTAAAACGAGAAAAAAATCGTTCTTGTTATGTACAACCCTTTGACTTTTAAATAAGTCTAGAATTTTTTAATCTTCTTTCGTATATATTTTATATCCATTAATAAAAAATTTTAAGATCATTTAGTATTTTAGAATTTTGAAAGTCAAAAAAGCGTTAAGTTTTCGTTTGGAAAATCTACTGTGTTGCTGTTTTAATTTGATATAGGCAATCCTCTTCTTTTATCAAGAATTAAGAATTATTACGGGATTTTCATCGGAGATTTTATTATAGAACACTTAAAACGGTAGTATTTGCGAGACTGCAACGTTAGAAATTTTTAATAGATATCGAGATAAGATTATTAAGTGTACAATAGCCATGAAAATTAAAAAATTAATACTGTGTGTGGGATTTGAAATAAATAATTTTGATTTTGGAATAATGTTGCCTCGTAAACGATTCGAAGTTAATTTACTTATTTTTTCATCAACTTTATTACTGTTCCAAGGAATGTACTGACGTTATACGGATATCCATAATATTTTGCGATGCAAATTTTTATAGGTCTTTTCGTATTTATTTATTTGAAACAAATTTATTCTAAATTAAAAAAAAAAAGAGTAATAATAACAATTAAATAAAATAAAAAATCTGACGACAGACTGTAGGACTTTCCAGTTTTCAGTTGAGGACTTTCGCCGTTTTTCTGATGTACGGCTTACACACACAACTTAATTAAAAATATTTATAATTTTATTTAAATATAATATTTTTTGTTTATTTAATTCAATGATTCTAAGTGTATGGACATATTTTTATTTCATTCGCACGGGTGTGGAGGTACTAGCGGCCACTTTAAATATTGCGTTGTCGCGTTAACCACTGGACTGATCCAGTGGTTAACGCGACAACGCAAATCATCTGATTTCGAATTCGAGAGTTCTAAGGTTCAAATCCTGGTAAACGTAGTTACTTTTATACATATTTGAATACTAAATCGTGAATACCGGTGTTCTTTGGTGGTTGGGTTTCAATTAACCACATTTCTCAAGAGTGGTCGACCTAAGCGTGTACAAGACTACACTTCATTTTCACTCATACACATACATCATCCTCTGAAGTAATAACTTACGGTGGTTCCGGAGGATAAACAGAAAAAGAAATAAAAGAGAGCGGCCACTTGAAATATTTTTTTACACCTTAAATATTATTAATTTATTTAATGATGGTACGATTTTGCACATTTTTTGGGAAGTGTTATTAATTTTTATTTGTTAACAAATGTATCTAAGAAAAGTAAGACCTTAATTAGGCGAAATATCGAGGTACTGAGAGTGAACTTGCTTTACACCCTCATCTCCTTGATATTTTAAGTTGAAAATTTAATGGCATCAATACCTTATATATAGATGTAATCTGACCAAGTTTGGTCAAAATCGTAGTTTTGGATATATAAGGCGATTTAGAAGGCCACACTGAGCATACAGATATACATACGAAAATCTGGAAAACTTCAATCGGGTTTTTGGGTTCAATAGGGAATAAAACGTAACGATCCAGTGAAAACCGTATATCCCCAAACTGATTTCAATACTTTTCTCTTCTTTCCTTTCTAAAGCTACAGCGCTAGAGAAAGTAAAATAATCAAATAAAAAATATTCCTTAAAGCGTCATCTATTAAAAATCGGCCAAAGTTCAGTGGTTAATATTTTTTTTATAATTATTTTTAGATAAGCGGAAAATCTTGAAGGTAAAAAATTAGAGAGGAAAGTTTTCTTTATTCTTTATTTTTTAATTGATTTTATTGGGTTCTTTTGAAGGTTTTTATTTACTACCAAAAAATTCGTCCTATAATTATTACGTTTGCCAAAGTGTTCAACAAAGTTTACAATGTGAGTTTTTTTGTATAAAGTAGCTTTATTTTTTTTTTCTGTTTAGTCTCTGGAAGTACCGTAAGGTATTACTTCAGAGGATGAATGAAGATGATGTGTATGAATATGAATGAAGTGTAGTCTTGTACGATTTCAGGTCGAGCACTCCTGAGAAGTGTGGTTAATTGAAACCCAACCACCAAAGAACACCGGTATCTACGATCTAGTATTCAATATATAATATAGCTGTCTTCATTCATAGACAGTAATGTAGTTCTCTCAATGTTACCTATAAACTAATTTTACTCGTAAGTATTGTGTTCAGTGATTTGATTATTATCAACCTGTTGAACTTTAAAATTAGAGACATTTTTACATAATATATTTATTGTTTGTAATTTATTTTAATTTATTGTTTATTGTATCAGTTTAATTGTTGTTTATGAACACGAAACCCATTTCAAAACTTTTTTCTTGATAATAGAAATGTTAGAAAAAATTAATTTACGTATTTTACACCTCTACTTTTAAAATAATCATTATTGTTTGTAACTAGATAATAATATATCATTATATAAGCCCATTATTTACATTATTTATTTGCAGACCATTATTTAAAACCTTGTAACTTATCCCGATATTCACTTCGATCGACATTACGACTTCTAGTTTGCAAATTATTGCGTTGTTAAAGTTATATTATTTGATCGAAAGGTTTTATATATTATTAAACCTTAATTAAAAAAGGAAATTTTCAGTGTTTAGTAATTATTGATTCACGTTGCGTAATTTTTATTTATTTTAAGTAGATATTTTTCATTCCTACTCAAAAATTAACCTAAAAATTAGTCTTTCATTTAGATAATTGTATATAATATTAAGTTTAAAATCGCAATCCAAGGTCAAGTAAATATGAAATACGTGTTTAAATTAAATTACTGTTACTTGAATCGTTTATAAATAGATCTTGCAATGAATTTTATTTTATATATTACAATTTTATAATATATTTTCATTTACGTTCATTTTAATACAAAATTACTATTCTTTTTTTAAGATCAATTTAGTAAATCAGCAATCAATATTTCTTCATTCTAAAACTATAAAAGAAATAACGAAACGAATTGAATACTTTAGAAACTGTAGATACCATCTAATAGCAGTTAAAATTTTGAAAAAAAAAATTTAGTTTTTGAGGTTAATAAACTTTATCAGGAATATATCTACTTGTTAAAACACTGAGGGCCGAAATATCTATTCATTGGTATAAAGCAATAATAAATAACGATTGAAATTATAAAAAAATGTTAAAATGTTCAATTTTTAACTCTTTTATTTTATAAAATATTATTATTACTATTATTGAGATTTTTGGAAGGTTTCACAAAACTTGGCTATAATAACCTTCTAGCTTTTATATTTTTTAGCAAGACAATTCTATCACAGTACAAAAAAAAAATTAATTAATATAAAAAACAAATATATTTAAGTTCAAAAAAAAATCGTCCTTTTTATTTCTTATTTCTAGTTAGCATTGCGTTTCGAAAATAAATATTTAAATATATCTTTAATCTCTACAGTACCTCTAATATATAAGTGTCTTTTCTTATAAAATGTAATTTTATTAGTATCATTTCTGTATAGGAAACGGAAACACAATTTATATAAAACTACAAACTATAAATAATTTTTTTTTTTTT
>JAAAKQ030177381.1:0-12353 GCA_010016005.3 Zanna intricata
CTAGTTGAAATAGATGCAGCGTAAGTAATTGCTGCTATAAAAATTCATTCACCGTATTTTTTGATCACACCTCATATGTTGGTACTTCATATTACGGTACATATTGAAGTGAGAAACTTTTGGTGTTTTCCTTATAAAATATGAAATGTCTGCCGTTAGTAACATAAAACAATCTATTGTAATCCACTGTTTTGATTCCTTGTTTACTCTTAATATCTACAGAACTACATTATTTTTTTACTGGTACGCAAACAAATCGAACGGTTTAAATGCGTCGCAAAAGAAACCCCAGAGTTTTTTTATTTGATGTACATTATTTGTATCAAAAAGAAGATTAAAATTAAATTTCGAGAACTCTAGAATAACTACAGTATCTCGGTCAGAGGCTAAATTAGTGAGGGTTGCATTGAACCATTGCAGATGAAATCAATAGATTTTCATGGGAAATCTATTGATTGGTTGAATAAGATGGTTGGGAATGTAACGAAATTTCGAAAGAATTGCTTTTATTTTTGTTATTCGGGAACCAGGACATTTAGAGTAACGATCTAATTAGCATTAATTTCGGTATCCATTATAATTAAAAAATATTGTACGTCACCAATTTTTTCTATATTTTTTATTAACTCTCTTCACGAACCGAATCATTACAAGCTCTTGATGTGGTAACATTGATGACGTCGTAGTAGTACCAATTAATTTTGGGGGCATTGTGTTGAAAACAGTTAAAATTATTATTTAAAAAAAGAATTGTATCATGAATACTATTAAATACTGTTCCTCGACTCGCTGAATATCATAAATTGTAACTATAACCAATGTTACAAATTTTGATATTTTATGTTCTAATGAAGGGTAACCAGATTGTTATAAATGACATATTTTATTTCGTACGTTGGTTGTTTTTTATTATAGTAATCTTATTAACAGAATCTGTTTTGTTTGTTTTAGATAGAGCAATAATATAATATCTATATGTTTCATGTATTTATTTATTGTTTTAATGTAATAATCCGTTGGTCAGTATGTAAACACTTGACCTATGGATAAGTAGAAAGCCGACAAAACACAGGCGCCAAAAAATGTTTAAGCTTCTCCATAAGCAATAAAGAAGGCATTGGAGAATACTATGGTAGTTTATGGTTAGTTGCATATTAAAAGTGAACATGTTTGTCTTTTGTTACCTGGCTTGTTGATTTAGTTAATAGATTTGAGAAACGGTTTACTTAACGCAGGTTACTTTTCTGTGCAGCTTTCTTTTTTTACGTTAGAACGTTGCTGACGATAGAATAAGAAGGTTCTAGTTTGGTGTCTTTTGAAGTAATTGAATGTATTATTTTCGTTAATACTTAAAATGTTATTTGATGTTTAACACTATTGAAGGTATATATTTGTTTTAATATGTATTATCGTTACGCATTACTTGTTGTTATGTTTATCTTGTTCTTAATGTTTTGACTAGCCGTTGCAATATGGTTTTTTAATGCGTAGATAATAAATTCCTTTGTACTTCATTTTGTTTCTGACTTCTAAATATAACAAATATTTGTCGTGTTAGTATTTGTCTTAATATTAGTCTTTGTACTCTTGTTTACTATTTGGTTTGTACAATAGATTATTATCTGGTTTTGTTAGGTTATACGCGTATTTGAGTGCTTCGACGAGTGGAAGTTAGTTAATTTTAAATTATTAGTTATAAATGCAATACCCAAGTGTCTTCTAGCAAGAAGATAACTTTCAGTATTTCATTTTTGGATTAAATTATGCTCTATGTATTTTTTGAGAATTTGAATTTTAAATATTTATGCCGTTGGTGTGAGTTTTGATTAGATTTAGGTTGACTTACGTCAGCGCTAAATGAATCCAATTGTTCGCATTTATAATCATATCGTTATCGGTATTTGAATATCTAGTCAAAAGTGTACTGTTGTTTTTATACCATTTATTGGAATTACCATTTGTAATAAATTTATACAATTTGTAATTATTTAACTTAAAATATTGACTACTGTTCTAGGCTGTTCAGCAGATAGATATGTACTGTTAATAATTGTTTGGAAATAATTCATTAATTATAATTTTAGTATTTATGTCCCCATGAAGTAGTATTTTTGGATATTAGGTTATATGTTCTGATTTTGAGAATGATTTCAATGGCAAGATGTTGTTTTGCATTGATTTCTTGTACAGATTCTAATCATGTTATTATTGTAATTTTTTATCCCTATTTATAACTCACATTTGAAATATCATGTGAAAAAAAGAATGTCATGCTTTTAATTAGTTATAAAAAGGACAGTTTTTGTTGCACATGTGGCTGTAATTTGATTCCCTATCTTTTACTTGACGGCACCATTAGCAAAGATTATGACTTCTGAACTGAAAGTCTTCTGTGTTTTGCAGTTTGCTAAATTTGAATGTAGTCATATGTTCATCATATGTGTTCAATATAATATGTCACTATTTATATGTCTTATATGTTTATCATATGTTGAATAGAATGTTTAATTGTGATTCTCCAAATGACAAACATTGATGGCATAATCATTTTTAAATGACCAGATGTCTATAAAGGAAAGGGTATGAAATAACCAAGAATGTCTGAAGAAAATGTTGAACGTGTCAGAAAAATTTTTACACAGTTCTAATAATTTTTTAGCAAGGCCATCCATGAACTAGCGATGCTGGTGATGATAGTATAGACCTTTTTAAGGAATCGCATATTATTTACATGTAACATTTATTACATGCAAACATATGTTTGCATGTTGCATTGTAACATATGTAACGCATGTGCATATTATTTACAGCTGTAACGGGCTTTCAAGCATTTTGACTATTGCGTGGGCTGCTTTTATGATCAAAATGTTTCAGCATGAAGATGATTTTTTTGATTATATATTCTGTGAAATGCTGAAAGCAAGCAATTTACTTAGTAGAAAATTTAACACACATAATGTCCCTGTCTGGTAGTTAGAAAATTTCAATGAACAATAAACAGTGCAAAAGAGGCTCCCAAAAATTTAATGTTTTGTACAATATCCCAGCAACAAGTTTCTGAACTGATTTTTTTTTTCTGAAGCAAGTGTAACAGGTGGTGCTGGCAGTGTTACTTATTTGGATGTGTGACATGGTTCTTTAAACAGCTGCAAACAATAGACTATTATAGCATATTCAGTTTTATAAATTTCCCCATTTCCATAATATAGAAAATAAGTGGTAGATGTCGTTTAAGATTGCCTGTGAGTCTCAGTGCAAATGATGTGTTCTTTTATCATTTTAACCTCATTTCTTCTTAATGTTACCTAATAATTATAGTATATGTTATTCTGTATGAATTAAAAAAAAAAAACTTATTTTTTGTGTTGTGTACCAACTGCTGTCTCTTGGTACACAAGAAGGTGTTTAAATAACACCTTCTTTCATAGCTTTTTTTACATCACTAATGTTATTATTATTGTTATCTTAAATTTTCTGTTATTACTTCCAATATAGCCTTCAATTTGTTCCCATATCAATTCTATTGGTTTAAAATTGCAATGGAGGAATGGATATTGCAATGATTGAGAGATTGAAAATTGCAATGGAGGAATGGATATGGAGGAAGATGTAGCATGACACAATTTTTTTAATTTTACCATTTCAATTACTTTATGATGAATATATTATTGTTTAATTGATTTTACTAATCATATAAGTTCTACTTTTAACATGTCTTCAGTATATTGATTTTCAATTTTAATGATTCGGCAATTTCTGATTTTCCTTTACTTTTTCCAGCCAAGGTTTTTGCTCCAGTTGACAAACCTTTCATAATAGATTTTTTGAGTTTTTTTTATCCACTTGTAACTTTTTCGTTTAGGTCCAGCATTAATCCAAGTTTTGTCTAGATAGTAAATTGTGCTTAATTTCTCTTAAATATTCTCTACACCATGAATAGTAATAATATCTTCATTCAGTCAATAAGGAATTATTTTTTTTGAATGTAAAACGAAAATTCATTGATTTTAAAACACAATATAATATACTTGTAGAAAAATTTGGCAGTTAAGAATCTGTATTCATGACATTTAATTTTTTTTTCAAGTTAGAAAGCTCGTTATTGAAATCAAACTAATGAACTTTTTTTTTGTGGTTTTAGTAAAAATTATTCAACTTTTCAATCCTTTTTTCACATGTTTTAGAGTCATTCTCGTGTTAACATGTTTATTATCGATTTTGTGTTTATTTTATTAAAAATTATTCTTTCGTTAATTCTTATTGCACTACTTGCTTTCTGAGCAATGCCTCTGATTGCAGTTTAAGGGTGATCTTCTCATAAGATATTATTATAAGTTGCCGATTATTTTTGTTCAGAGCTACTTATGGGTTTTGCTGTTCTTTGTTTCACGACAGAATCACTCATTGTTACAATTATTTACTATCTCAAACAATCTTTAAAAATTGCAATTCTTGAATGATTCAAGGAAGGTTGTTAACACAAATAAAAATATGGGTCTATTACGCTGTGTGATGACAGCACACTGCTTAGTGCGCGTGCACACACACACACACAGACAGAGTTACTTTACTGATTTCTGCGTGATTTGCTAGGCCAGGAATGAATATTTTGTTTATTGTCATATCCATTCATGTGGTTTATCCAAAAATCCTCAAGTTGTTAATGGACTCATTGTTTTTATAATTTTTTTTATAAGGATTTGTCACAAGATTATCACATTATATAGTTTATGTTTGAGTTCTGAAATCCGTTTCAGTAGAGATAGTTATTTTAAATTAAAATAGCCCAACTGTGAGCAGTAATTACTGAATTTATTATTTAAATTCTCAAAAACATTACTTTTAATTAATCAAGTTAGTGAGCATAGGTGTCTGGTTAGAGTATGTTGATTCTGTGCAGACAAGTTGCACCTATATCAACATAACCTATCCTCGCTTTGCTCTCTAGCCTTGTATAATTAACGTTAAATATATAAATTATATATGTTATTCTCCAATGTTGAAGTTCACCTGTAATTATGCATAATCACTGCATTTATCGAATTTACCATAATATATGCTACCAGTTTCCCTGGGCTTTAAACAATATTTTTGAAATTTTTCATTTTCTTGAAACATGTATATATTGAGTAACTTGAAAATTAGTAACTAGGTTTTTTTCAAAAAGCATAGTTCATCATAGTGTTTTAAATGAATCCATCAGTTTTCCAGATAGTTACTAATTTTTATGCTGACAGAGATATATTTGCAACTCAAAGAGATTTGTCATGTATTGTTCTTTGTTACAACTTAAGTATTATTAATTAATTATTATATTGAAGTTATGGTAATAATTAATCAACACTGCCTCCCACTTTCCTTTCAAGCCTGTAAATAAAAAGGTTCCTTGCATGTATACAAATTTTATAATAGGAATCTGGCAACATTGAGCAGTTCCCTACCATAGGTAATTTAACTTAAAAGACTGAATTTTGCAGTGTATCACACACATGCACACACATACATACATACATATATATATATATAATATTATCATAAAGTATGGCAAAAAGATTTGCATTCCATTTAAAATATTGTGACAAATAATTCTATCAAATTTGAATTATTTTTAGTTTTGGAGCTTTAATCAGCCAGAGTACGGCCTTTTAATTTAGACCACTGAAAATTTATCTCTTTTGTTTTTCTACAAAAAAACCTCAGAAATAACATTTTCTGAAACTGTTTTCTATGGCTTGGATGTAATACCTTACAGCAGTTCTTGAGGCTAAATAGAAAAAGAGAGGTTAAGGTAATAAATTTAAGCTCATGTGCCCATTCATTTAAATAAAAATGCATCTAAATTTTTACATATTGCATTTCATAACTATTATTTGTAATTAGTAATACATACTGCTGCTTAATTTATTCTACAACGTCTGATTCCAAAAATATTGCATAAATAAACAAATTATTAAAAATCTATTACGGAGCAATTTTTTATCTGTAGTTTACATTAAAGATATTGTATTGGTTATTTATTCATATGTAGTGGAAAAATAATGATACATAAAAAAAATGTAAAAGAAAATTAATGTTCTTTTTATATTTCCCCCCCCACTTTCTAATTACCTCCCAAGAAAATTATTTGATTTATTTACATTTATTATGTAAGTGATGTAAAACTAAAAAAAAAAATCCCACTGAAAAATGTACAACCAATAAAAAGTTACCTAAGATTTAATTTTTGGGGGATGGTAGTGAATTATAATGAAGATTGTTATAAAAAATTAAAACAAACCCAAAAAAAATTCTATTAAACTTGATAATTTAAAACTTTGTTCATCAGCTCTTCTGTCCCCATGTTGCCCCCAAAGTATTTTTTTGGAGTCATCGCACTACTACTTTGCTTATATTTAAAAAATGTGCAATAAATAAAAAGATTTTATGATTTAGGGGGAAGAGGGAAAATTTGAAGGGCAATTGTTTAAAAAAAAAATGGTATGATAAGCATGTTTACATGTACCAAGCATAATATAAAGCAGGGTTATATTTGCAAAATTTGAAAATATTGATCCCCAAAGAAACTATCTCCCCCACCCTTTGGTAATATTGACTCAAATTTTACTAAAAAATTGCTCTGTATACATGTGTCTGTACAAGATTTCATCAAAGTTGGTGAATCCAGTTAAAAGTTTTTAGTTTTAAATATGTTAACGCACGTACATATGTATGTGTGAATGTTACCCCACCATTTTTGTTTTTTGGGGTTCCTGGGACATGAAACATCAAGAAATTCAAAATAATTTTACTCCATTTTGCACTGATAGCCTTTATTTTTTTCTTTACTTTACTTCTTGCAGCTTAGTTTAGAGTTATGATGTAGTAATGAAAGTAATAATTGAATATAGAAAATTTATATAATCAGATCTTATGATTTGGTTTTGCTTACAAGGAGGAGAGCGATAAAATAATTAAAAAAATACTGCTTACTTAATAATCAGATAGCTCCAAAAATTGTGTATATTTAATAAAATAAGATTTTGGATGCTTCTCAATACAGTTTATTGAGAAGATGTATTCTGAAAAACGTACTTTAAAAAGTAATTGTTCCATAAAATAGTTTTATTTCTTTTATTAAAATAATTTCTTTTTGCTAAATTGAAAACTGTTTATTAATTATAATAATAATAGTTTATTTTGGCCTGTAATGTAGATTTAAAATTGATAACAATGTGCTTCAATAATAATTGCTTTATTATAAACAGATAATTTTTGTTTTATTATATATATATATATATATATAAATTGATTAGTTATCAATGCTATAAAATTGTTATAGCCTTATCATGCATTTATTTTTTTTTATGTTGTTGAATAAAATTATCTTTTACTTAATGTGGGTTTAATAAATTTATGTTTTTATCTGTTCGTGTATACTTCAAGAATTACATTCAGATGTTGCTGGTGCATGTCAGTAGTTGATTTTTTTTATTTTGTCAAATATCTATATTCTAGATATTGTATTTTTAAAGGTTGTATGTTTTTATGATTATTATTATTATAGATTCTTAATACTGCAATCACTGCATAAGTTTTTATTTTACTTTTAAGTAAATGTGTTAGATGGAAAAGAGTTATCTATCTTAACATTTCTTTCTAGTGTGCTCATCTAATGATCATTACACGTTTCTAATTTAATAACACTAATTTTTTTTAAGCCCAAAATTTTAACCTAACATTGTAAATGAAATTTGGCAATCTGTATTTTTGGGTTATCTAGAGCGAGCATTCCTTATTTTTCTACTGTTATTATATCAATATTACTTGGTGTTGTAACAGATAATTTTATTAAAAATATTAGCTGAATTCTTTTCCTTGAAACTGAATTCTAGAAGGACCTTTTCCACCATAGGACTATACGGTTTAAACTTTATCCTTTTGGTTATGTTGATCTGTGTATGATTTGCCAATACTCAATTTAATTTAACCAAACATAACCTATGCTTGCTTTGCTTGCTAACCTTGTCTCTCTCTCTCTCTTTTTTGTTTAGCCTTTGTAACTATCATAAGGTATTCAAAAGATAAGTGAGGATGAATATGTATGAATGTGAATGAAGTGTCGTCTTGTAAAATCTCAGGTCGACCACTCCTGAGAAATGTGGTTAATTTAAACGCAACCACCAAAGAACACTGGTATCCACGATCTAGTATTCAAGTCCTTATAAAATTAATTGCCTTTACTAGGATTTGATGAACCTTAGAACTCTCAACTTTGAAATCAGCTAACTTGTGGTTTTATGTTAACCACTACATCAGCCCATTGGGCTGTACAAAAACCTAATTTACTTCTTTTTAATATCATTGTATATTTTTTAATTAATGATTTTCATTATTTAGCAATAATGGTTTTTTTTTATGTGTTTAACTAATCCTTTGTTAAATCTAGGAAAACTTATAACTACCCAGAGTATAGATCAAAGGCTTTCAAAGGATGTCCCATTTACATGATAGAATGTATTATAATAGAAGTTAAGTGCAATTGAACATTTAGTATAATAGAACAGTTAGTGAATTTTGGAAATTAATAAGTGGATTTGTTTGGAGATTCTAGAGTTTTCAGATATTGACTTTTTTTAATATTTCTGAAAAGACTTTTTTCTAGTTTGGTATTTTGCAAAAAAAATTTGAATAGGTAAAGAATAAAATGAAAAATGGCGGGTATAGGTTACTAAAAGAATTAATAAATAATTTTATGCTTCCCTAAGACATCTTCATCAATGTTAAAATTTTAATTTTTCTATTATCTTGAAATTTATTGGAAAATTACAAAAGAAGTATTTTCTATACTTTTTAATTAAGTCAAATATCTACTCAGTGTATTTTATCAGTATCAAATATAACATCAAGGGGGTAATCAGACGGAACTTACCAGATGAGAGACATTTTATAGATTTGTATTTTATTGTAGTTAGCTCTAAATATTTAATGCATCTTTATTAATTTGGTGTTTGTAGGAGTTATAGCTCTTGCTTGTGTAATTATGTGTATACTTGGAGTTCATTACATCTGTGGATTTCCAAGCCGGTATGTGTTATTAATCAGTACCCGACAACAGAATGGTGGTCAGGAATAACATCAGAGAACGACTGGTTCATCCGGGTCTTTGACTCCTTCATCAAAATGCTAGTACCTTATTATTTGCACAGCTTTTTAACACATTTTTATAACTAAGATAAAAGTAAAATGATAATTTTGTAACTGTTTTATTGTCATTGGTTGCCGTAACAGACAGTTATCTGACATTACGCTTGTAAATTGTTCTGTGAAATGTCAGCATTATTAAATTTTATTTAGTGATTTCTTGTTGCTGTCTTCATTTTATGATATACATATGCTGCTGCACAAAACGTCGGTAACACTCCATGTATTAAGATAGGTGGTTTTGCTTGCTTCGTGTTTTTTGTTGAGTATGTTCTTGGATTTGATTGAATTCGGGTTTAAAATAATCCTGTGGAATTTGTGTATTGGTTGAGACTATTTGCTTTTTTTAAATTATTTTTCTTTAATGTCAGTTATTGTCAAAATTAAGTGTGATCATAACTTAAAAACAGGTTTTGTACACTCATATAACATGTCTTGTAATTTTAAGAATTCTGGCCAGCTTTAGAACAAGTGTGCTTTTTCTTGTAGAGTGTAATTTATGTTATTTACATTAAAAACCAGTTTCAGTCACAACTTATAATGTATATTCGTATAATGTATTACACGAGGTCTGTAAATAAAGTAATGAGACTGGTTCAGAAAAACTTTTATTTACAGTCAAATTATACATGGACTATCACCTTCAAAATAATTAAATTGGGAAGCCATGCAATGCTTCAAACAGTTTTCCCCACTCTTCATAACAGTGTTGGAACTCAAAAATTGCAATATCCTTCAGATGGTCAGTTTTTTTTTTTTTGTTTCAAAATGGTGCCCTTTGAGGTGTTTTTTTTTAAAGTTGGAAACAGAAAAAAGTTGCAGGAACTCAAGTCAGGTGTGTAAGGTGATTGCGCAACTACAGAAATATTCTTCTTTGTCAAAAACTTACTGAGAGTGCAGTATGGCAAGGTGCATTGTTATGATGCAGCATCTGGTTGTCTTTGATGACTGGTCTCATGTGGGCAACTTTTTTCCACAGTCTTTCAAGAATCTTTTGATGAACATATTGATTTACAGTCTGTCCTGTAAGCAAAAACTCCTTGTGGACACAGCATCTTGTTTCTTGTTTCTGGCATTTTGTTTCTGGGTCGTACTCAAATATCCAAGATTCATCACCAGTTTTTTTTGTAAAAAATCAGGATCACTTTCAGTACACCCTAGAAGATTGTGGCACATTTCCACCCTGTTGGTTTTTTGTTCATTATTGAGGTTTTTTGAGACCAGTTTTCCACAAACTTTTTTCATGTCCAATTCGTTTGTCAAAATTTGATAGACTGGGGTACAGTTCAAATTCAGTTCTGCAATCATTTTGACAGTTAATTGCCGGTTGTACCTTTCAAGTCTCTGATTCTCTCAACATTGTTGCCACTTTTTGACATTAACGGTCTTCCAGATCATGGATCGTTCGCAGTTGATTCCTGGCCATCCGAAAATGCTTTAAACTATCTAAAAACTTGGGCTCATGACAGAGTGTCATCTCTATACGTCCTTTTCAATTTTGAAAAAGTTCAGTACCATTCTCACAGAGTTTAACACAAAACTTGATTGCACAATGTTGTCCATAATTATCACTCATTTTTGTAATGCACAACAAAAACTCATTTTACGAAAAGTTTGTTTACATCCCAAATGGCAACAGTAGACTAAACAATATTGGTACCTAATATAAATTACCTGAGCATACAACCATTTATTTATCATTTATTTTATAGTGTTGCCACTTTGGCTGCAAAAAAAAAACTAATCTCATTACTTTATTTACAGACCTTGTATTTTTATGCATCACTACAAGTTTGTTTTCTGATTTGCTTTCAGAATAAAATTGAGTGATATTTAGTAGTTATATTGTTAAGTGGCTTAGGTAATACAACATTTAGTCATAGATGTATAATAAACAGAGATCTAAATTTTAAATGCTATAAGACTTGTAGTTTTTACATTAATGCGACACAACCCTTTCAAAGTTCTTATAATTTTAATAACACTTTTTTAATTTTTGTGTCAATATTTTCCTGCTTTGTCGATTCCATTATTGCAACTTATCTAATTAGGACCTCCTTGCTTTCCAATGCTACAGTAGCCCTCTTAGCATCACCTGCTGTGTCATAAATTTTTGTTATTCGTGTGCATTATAAATAATCTATTGAGATATTTTCTTTGTGTAGTGTATTTTGAGGTTATTGAGTAGTAAGCTGGTAGTGACTGCTCTGATTACAGCTCTGATATGTGATTGATTATATTATAAAAAATTTAAAATTAAGTTATGAATATAATTTAAATTAATTGTAATCAGTTTAACTGACTATAAATTCAGGATCAATCAGTTGATTGATTCTGAAAACAGCTTTACTTATGGAATAATAATATAAATTTCTATTACTATTGTATGTATAAATTTTGCATTAAGTCATTAAATATGTTGCACGTTTGTGAGAAATTGAAAAAAATGAGGTTAAGTCTGATGCTAATTTTTACTAATTATGATGGACAGAAGAGCTAATTCTACTGTGATGAAGAATAATATTTGGAGTGTAATGTCATTATGACAAATATGTGAGGAAAGCGAGAAAATATGCGAGGAAGACTATACAGACTGCCTTAACAAGTTAGTTATTGAGGTGATGTTTTTTGATACTGGTCAACATTCTTAAAAAGAAAATGTTTAACTGATAATAATATGTTAGTAGATGATTGTATAGGTTGTTTTGAAAAAATTATTAAATCCAGTCGCATCATGTAAAATATGTTAGACACAATCACAAATATTAGATGGGGGTTTTAAAGGCCCTTTTTTCTGAACTGGTTACCATTCTTAAAGAAATAAAAGACAATAAAGCTCCTTGGAATGAAAGAATATAATTTTTTTTTTAAAAATACATCTGATATTATGTTAGAAATATTTTTGGACTCCTGTTGGTTGAAGCAGGTTCGCATATTGGAGTTAAATTCTTGGTCACTTGAGCATGCAGGATACTTGAGTTATGAGATCATCAACATAAGATTATGTTTAGCCCAGAGAAGACCACGATGATGCTCCTCAAAGGTCGTTTGGTTGTGAGGTGGCGAGTCCGTGTATATCGAGCAGGCCAGCGCATTAGATACAGGGTTTGTATAATAAGTAACCGGACTGACCTCAGAAAATTTTTTATTGGCAAAATATGTACAATTTTTCT
>JAAAKQ030177436.1:0-12352 GCA_010016005.3 Zanna intricata
GTGTGTGTGTGTGTGTGTGTGTGTGTGTGTGTGTGTGTGTGTGTGTGTGTGTGTGTGTGTGTGTGGGTGGGTGGGTGGGTGTGTGTGTGTGTGTGTGTGTGTGTGCGCGCGTGGGTGTGTGTGGGTGGGTGGGTGTGTGTGTTGTTATTATTATGAGTTTTCGTGCGAAAGATTTTTCGTTAAAAAAAATATCCATTAAATTTTACAAAAAAATTACGTACAACAAAATACGAACAGAGAAACAGCCATTTATGAATTACAAAAATTATTCATTGTAATAGTCTGTTTGGAGAAGAGAAACGCGCTTGAACAATACGCCAAAAGAAATTAAGTACAGAATCATTGACTCGAGTATAACTCGTAATGAGCTGTTAAATTCCAAAATAAATTTAATAAAGTTCATTTTACTAATTAAATTGCGGGTAAAAGTAGCTCCATTGTGGGTAAAAATATTATGAACGGAATTATGTAGTAATTATTATTACTCGTTTTCAAAACTACAGTTGTCCATCATTGTTACCAAACTGAAAGTGGTGAAGTTTCTGAACATAAGGACGCACTTCCTGAGATGTAGTATCCTCCATACAGTACTTTGTGGAATGTTGATTTGTGTAGAAATTCTTTGCGTGCTCGTTGTAGGACGCAGCTCTACCACCTGCAGAAAGTTTTCCATTTCATCACAAAGTACTGCTTGACGTTTCGATGAAACATAAGGCTGCAAAGTGTATCATTCTCACGAAGATTATTAAGAGTTATACTGAAGAAAAATATTATTTTTTAATTTTACAAACAATTTTACGATTGGAACTATTTTTCCAGGATACCTACCTTCAGTATTCTTCCATCTTACAGAAAAATTATATAACTTATTGTGCATGAGTGAAGAGAACGTGCATTTTTCAAAACAAGAACTCAAAACGGAATTTTTATTTTTTCAATTCAGATTCAACTGATAAAATATAGGTAAACTTTAGAGTACAACAAATAAAAAAACAGTACGGGACTTGATTCTCAAAAATAATTAAACACGATCAAAATTATGTAAATAATGTGTAATACACATATTAATTTCAAAGCATGTAATTTTCCAAATTTTAACCAACCTAATTTTCCAAAGGTCTAAATTTATTGTACTAAGAACAGCTGTTTGTAAGTTTTACAAATTCATAACATTTTTCTGTTAAGTTTTCTTCTTTTATGTTTGTTATAATAAAAGTTTTTTTTTGTTGTTTTTCATAGACTTTATTACATGAATTTTCACAGAACTAAATTATCTACAAATTTTGATAGTCCAATTTACGCATTTACTCCTCATTTAACAAAGTTGTACTTCAAACTTAAAAAAAAAGTTTTTTTTTGCCATCGAATTTTTCTATTTTACGTTGGATATTATAAAGACTACGTGAGATACGGTTTTGGGACCTGATTTATAAAATTTTTCAGGTTAAGAAACATAATAAACTGACAAGTTTATTCCTGATATAACGCCTTAAAATTTCAGTTTGATCTAATTTCACCTGGGGAACTGAAATCAGGACAAACTTTTTCGCTAGCTATAACTCGATAACAGAAGTGTTTTCGGACATACGTTCGAAAATACGTAAGTGTGTACTCATTTCAAGTTATAGAATCAGTTCCCAAATTAATTCCCTTTTCTTGTGAATCTCTTTGTATATACATTAATATAAATTAAATGAGATATATTTAAACAAAAAAAATTTATTAAAGTCTTTTTTTAATATCTCAAAAATCTACAGGTTTTTAGAATTATTCTTAGCCAAGGTAGGTAAATGTTAATTATGATAACAATTTTACATCTGCTACACTGCTTCTTTTTCAGTGTTGAAAAATCTACAATCTAACCATTTCAAACCTTTTTTAAAGAATGGTAATTAATTTTGTCCCTTCTTATAATATTATATATGTACGTTGTTTTAAATTATATATATACTGTATACATATATATACATATACAAACATTTTTAAAATTCATTAAATAGATGAACTCTAAAAAATAAGTCTTTACACCCTGTTATTTAATAATTATTTTACCAGTTTTCAGTAAAAATTAAAAACAAAGAAGTAATGTTTAATTTTAATTAAGTTTTTTTTTAAATAAGAAACGAGTGTAATTTTAGATGATGGAACGGGATATAATGTATATACATAATAAAAGTACATGTATACAGGATATACAGATGAAGGAAACAGTGGAGTGTGTAGGTGTATATAACTTAATTGAGGGTATTCCTAATTATTAACAACAGAATATTCTGTGAAATTTATCCATTTTTTGTAATTAAGTTTTTTTAGATTAACAGGAAATTTACCATTTTGTTTACGTATTTAAATTTTATATGACATTTTTTTTTATATTAAAATATTAACATCTATTAATTCTTATATCACAAAAATACTATGAATAATTAATATTTTCTATCAGGAAATATAATGTGAAATGTTTAGTTATAGGTTTTGATATTATCTACAAGAAGGGATTTATTTGGAATATTATTTTTAACATAAATTTAGAATATAGGGAAGGATGTGTTATAGTTGTTACAAATTTCTGTCCGCCCCCAGTTGGCACGAGTCCCGACACGTCGGCAATAAAGTGATACCAAGTAACTGCGATCAAATGAATCGATACATCTGCAAACTAAAAGAACGATTTCCTTTCTTTTTCTCTTTCTCATTCTCTCTCTCTCTCTATCATCTATTTCTACCTCTTTATATATCTCACAATCCTGACTTCTTTTTTTCATTACTTTTACTCTACAAACAGTAAAAAGACAAAATACAAATTATTAGTTTCAGAACAAGTGAGAAAATATTTCGAATATATATATGTGTGTATATATATATATATATATATATATATATATAATTATAATTTTTTTGTAAAATATTAACAAAATATGGTAATGATGATAACCTCTTATTGATGTTTGTTAATTACTTTGTTTATTCCGTTTTATTGTAGAAAACACTTAATTTGTTTTATTTTATTTATTTCAAAATAGTAAAACTTTTGTAAAATCTAGATATACGAAAATTCTCCATTGAAGTTATTCAGGACGTATCAGAATAGCTAAGCTCAAATTTTAGACGCCCTTAGTAAATAAACACAAATATGGAATGCTAAAAACGTGTAATTTTTTAAGCACCAAGACTAAACGTGATATAGTATATAAATAATAAAAATTATGAATAAATTTCAAATTATATACAAATATTTCTTACATAGGATACTAAAGGTATAAATATCTAGATCCTTCTTCTCCATATATAGTACCTATGATTATCGTAATTACAGTGGCAGTATTTTAACTGGCGACTATATTAAAAAGTCTTTGAAATCACTTTTAGAAATTTCATGAACAACAATATTGATAAAATTAAACGTGATTTTTATAAACGCATTAAAAGTTTATCAAAAACTGTTAAAGTGTAAATATAACACAGATATAATCGTATATTATTTAACTCCTTACTAAAGAGATTTCATAACCTTTTTAAGGCAGTCAGCATTAACAGTAGTACCTTTGATAATCAAAAAATACCGAATCAATAATATAGGAGAACTGTCAAATCAAATAAATTAAAAAGATACTCGTAGCTGCTTCACATTTAGAAACGTAAATAAACCATAAACTATATATACGTACTATAAATGCCTTAACTATAATGGTTTTAGGTAACTTGACATGAGACAAATTCAATCGCAAGAATGATTCTCTAAAAGAATAATAAACTTCCAATTCCCGAATTACTAAGGAGAATGAGGAATTAAATATTTTCCCGTTATGTTCACTTTGCGTATTAGCGTGCTAAAACTACTAAATTGCAGCTATAACTGACACCTTCACTCAGCTCATCACAAGAAAGGCTGTATAATGAACATCATTACTCTCTGAAAAAGTAATTCTGATAAGTGCCAATTGTACATCAGCTACATTACAGCTTCACTTATAAAAAAAAAAAAAAAAAAAAAAAAAAAATGGTTAAACAATGTAAAGCAGTAGATTAATATTGGAAACCATTTCTGTTAAAAACGTTTGTTAATAACACATTTCCATAATTAAAATTGTGTACAATGTTTTGAGGTTCTGTGTTCGGTCTCTTTAGGTCAGTAAAAAACATGTTTATTTTCCTAACTTAACGAAACAGTCCATCAATTTCTATTATATTCATTTACTGGTTGCATTTTTCTTTACAGTTTAACTTCTTTTTTTTTAATACAGTGAATGCAGTAACAATTATTACAAAATTTTCTATTCGATGAAGCACTATTTGAGATGAAAAATAGCTGTATATTGACTGCAGTCAATATAATAGTTATCTTATAGTAATAATAGCAATGAAAAGAAAAGTATTGTAACATAACAGATTACACGGAGTATATTAGGTGATCACCGTCTACGGCGTAAAATATTTAACCACATTTTTAATTAAAAAATAAATTATTTATTTAAAATTATAATTCCATGTCTTAATAGTTCGTAATTTCATTACGATATTTATCATTACTATGATGAATATGCAATTTATTGTTTTTAAAAATATTACTAATTGAACAGCTGTATTATTTTTAAGTGACCGATAACTGGAAGGCCAAAAAATTATTAAATGAATTAAAAATAACGAGAAAAGATTTTTTATCCTGCAGATAAATCTTTTTTAAACTTATATAAGTTCCACATGGGCTTAAATTAGATTTAGTTGTAGTTTAAAAGGGAGATTCTTTTCTTTTAGTTTTTCTTTAGGTTTTTGAAGAAAATGTTCCGTAAAAAAAAAAATAAAATTAGATAGGGTAACTGAAATATTACTAAAGATAAAATAAAATTAGTCTTAATTTTATAATTATTATTAAGAAAGTAACTAAGCTTGAATTCATCAGTAAAGACATTACTGTGAATTAAGTAGCCATAAATACTGCCTCTTGTTACTGATATTACATACGAGTAAATAAAGTAGTGAAGATAAGTGCATTCTTAGAAAAATTTATCTATACAAATGTAAAACCCAAATATGTCTTTTGTTCCTTTTTTTTTATTGCGTAAAATAACTAATTTTTTGATTTAAAAAAAAAGAAAAGATATTTCAGTACAATTTATATTCAAAAAATCTTGGGACAAAGTCCACACAGTTAGAAAAGCAACTAGTTTAGTAAAGTAAGGTCATGCAATCGATTCTTGGCTTAGGCTTGGCATTATTTTATTTATTTTCACCCGTAAAAATTTAAACTTATACAAATACAACTTAAAAAATAAAACAAACATTTTTTATGAAAACCAAGGTTTTTACAAAACCTTGAAACATATCTAACAGTTTAATGTTCAAAATTTAAATTGTACACCAAAAAAAAAAATTAAAAATTATTATTCTTCTTTTAACCAGTATTTTTTTCTAATTAGCTAGAAAACGAAATATAATTTTTAAAAATCAATAAATCAAATCAAGATTTGATTTATTGATCAGTAAAAAGATATAGAAATTTAATACATTTAACTTTAAATTGAGTTTGAATATACTAAGGTTAAAAAATTTTTAAACTGTAATTCAAAATATCTAAAATAACAAATATAACAGAATTTTGGACAATTTAAAAGAATATGTGAATATAAATAAATAAACATAAATATATATACAGTTGTATCTATTTGTTTATTTGCAACAGCATCGCGCAAGAACCAATCGACTAACTGCTTTCAAATTTTTAGGATACATCGTGTTATCCCTGGGAACGTTTTAAGCCACAGATCTAGTCCCCTGCCCCCTTTAAGGTTAAGTTTTGGACAAAGAATATTTATTAAAAAGATTAAAAAATCCTTTTACTCCATTATACTTCTGTCAACATGACAACAGAAATATAATGAAGTAGAATGAGTAAAATTCCTTTTTCTTTACTACAAAATATTTAATATTCACGCTACTATAGTTACTACTATTCTATCTTTTGTAATTTACTTTCTTTTTTTTTTCAAATATTGGTAATGTATATTTTCTTCGTCGTATCCTCTTCTCTTTTCGTATGTGTTTTATACATCTCCTTGCATTATTCAACTTTCTTTTTCTTCTTCCTTCCTTGTAGTTTTTTCAGTCTCTTTCATTATGCTCTCAAAGAAGAGTACAAATCTGGTAGGATGATCTAGTGCCGTAAGTAGCCGAGTTTCACGAGAACAAGAAACTAAAGAGGAAAGAGATCAGCTTCTGGAGGTTGAACGAGCATATATATGCAAAACTTTGTCACAAACATGAGGATAACGCTTCAGAAATCCAGGATAGATCGTTGGGTGATCGATGCGAGCCCTAACCAGTTCGGGTTCTACAATTACATAAATAATTTTTTCTAAAAATTCACGTATCTCCGCTAGTCTATTTCTGTAGCATCGTTGTTAGTAATTGCAACCAGTATGTGGCTACTTAGCACGTAATTATTAGCCCACCGGGCTGGTTTAGTAGTTAACGCGACATCGCAAATCTGCTGATTTCGAAGTCGAGAGTTCTAGGGTTCAAATTCTAGTAAAGATAGTTACTTTTATACGATTTGAATACTAGATCGTGGATACCGTTACTCTTTGGTAGTTGGGTTTCAATTAACCACACTTCTCAGGAGTGGTCGACCTGAGATTATACAAGACTACACTTCATTCGCATTCATATCATCCTCATTCATCCTCTGAAGTAATATCTTACGGTAGTTTCGGATCGGAGGCTAAACAGATAAAGAGAGAGCACGCTATTATGTTTTTTCCGGTGAATTTTAAAGTTACTTACTTGTTTAATAATAATGATAAAAAGTCGAGGCTGATTTTATTTCAATCCCAATAATATGTCAGTTATCAAATGTAATTTTATTTTAGATATAAAATGTAATTTTAAGAAAAATTAAATAAAAAATACTTTTAAACTACTTTTTATCTAAATTGAAGTTAAGCCTATGTGGAACTTGAAAAGAAGTACTTTATTTTAACTATCTGTTAAGTAATCTTTTCTCAATGTTCTATACCAATTAAGGCATTTTTATTCCTTCTAGTTTCCCAGTTTTCGGTCATTTAGAAATGTTTCGGTTAAGTTAGAAATGTAGAAAACAAATTATCGTAATAAATACGACCATTATTAAGTAATGGAGTGATACTTTTGTATAAAAATATGGTTGAATAATTGGTTCCATAGAGCTGAATACGTAGTATCCTCTATTTAATCTTATTATGTTACAGTACTGTTCCTCTCTTCAAAAGTTATTTTTAAATTATTTTTCCTGTCAGTAGTTTATATTTTTTCCCAAATCAGTCAGTTGTGATAGTGATAAAAAATTATTTTCATTATGATAATTTCTGTTACAAAGAAAAATGATTAAAAAAGTTCCAAATAGTAAGAAACAATCAAAAGTTATAAAATAAATTCTTATTGGTTGCGGTTGTTCTTTTGTGACTTTTTTTTGTTGTTAATATATTTCATTGTGATATTGTTTACGTTACTATACCTGAAGATATTAATTTTTATAAACCAAAAATCATGTGAGTAAAATTTTACTAGGTAATTTTAAGCGTATTTAGATTAACCAAACATAACATTAATTATGACATTAACCAACCGTATAGAGTTAAAAACCAAACAGTCGCCAACAAACTCACACACACACAATCCTGTATAAATACGATAATTTATAAGATAAAGTTCTATACTTTTATCGTAACCTCAAAAATTTTATATCAAAATATATTTTGGTATTTAATAATATATATTTTTTATTTTTAAGTCTTTTCTGCTACATACTATATCAAAAGTTTTTTCAGATATATTCTCTCATACTTTGAGGTTTTGTTAAAAATTCCTTAATGTACAACAGAGTATATTTTACTACTGATTTTTTTTTCGTATTTATAATTCGATTATTTTTATTTAATTAAAATAAACAAGGTCACCCTCTGTGGCTGAGTAGGTAGCGTCTCGGTATTTCGCGTGGAGGTTCCGGGTTTGAGTCCTGGTCAGACATAGGAATTTTCCATACGCTACTAATTTCCAACATGCTACTGACCTCAGCTATTGATGCCCGCTCTTTTGTAACAAAAAGATAAAACAATAATAACTGAAAAAATGACATTTTTCTTTTCAAATAAGTTTTTTTTTTTTGAAGTTATTTTAAGCAAAATAAAAGAGAATTTTAACCTCAAAGGCCTGTAGAAAATTAAAAAAAGAAAAAAATTATGGTTGCCAGGAACGGTACCTAGTAGTAAATATTTTGCCGGGACGCCTGACAAAGTGATGTAAAATATTAATGTGAAATTTTACCGCTCGATTTGATCCGGGTTTTTCTCCAAAAGGGATTAATTGAGGTGCAAACAAAGCTTTGAGCACATAACCTTAAACAGTGGCTGTCGTGTAACTAGAACATTTTAAACGATAAAACTGATATATACTCTCTCTTTCTGTGTGTGTGTTTGTGTGTGTCTGTCTCACTCTCGATCCCCTTATCCCCCTAGTAATAATAGTAGTAGAGCTCTTTCGCGCTGAAATGCAGCCTTGTAGAGGTTATCCAAACATACTTTAAATACACTTTTACATATATGCTTATTTCAAGTTGATCATTCAATACACATGTTCACATTAAAATCTGAGGAAACTTATTAAATCACATGTGTATTATATGTTTGGACTAAATTATACTACACAATTGATCAAAATAATTTCCTGGTATATTCATAAAATAATAGTCTGTCAATGACCGTATTTAAAGCCAAAATATATTTTATAATAAAAATATTAGAAATTGATAAATTCCCCGACTGGTTCATATCTGCTGCAATTTACTTAATCTGAACCATTTATTTCATAAAAATAAAAATTTAAAACGAAAGTCCCTCGTTGAATGAAAATTTTTTAATAATTGTTTCAATGTATTGATACTTTCAATCTATTCCGCAGTTGTTCGCCTATGGACTTTTAAATATATCAGACTTCATATGTTGGTTTAATTAATATTTTATTATAGTAATGTTTGTTTTATCTCTATACTATAAGATAAGCTCTCTTCATAGTTTGCCACATTTGTAACTTTGGATCTATCAGATTCATACTTAGTTCCTTGTACAAATTAAAGAAAATATTGTGATTGTGAAAAATTTTTGTTTTCAGATTTTAGCAAAAATTTCCATTTTGATTATCCTTGAATCCATTGACAATTTTTGGCTTGACATCTGCACGTAAGTACGTACGTATCTCGCATAATTCAAAAACGATTAACCGTAAGATGATAAGATTTTGGATTTATGACTATTGTAACATCTGGTTGTGCACCCCTTTTGATTGCAATCGGCTAAACAAAAAATGTCCAAAAAAAAAATCCAAAATCCCCAAAAAATTGGATTTTACTTTTTCTTAACTACAGTAATAAGCCCTGATTTAGAGCTTTTCAACAATATACCATACGTAGTAATTATTTCCATTAGTTCCAGAGTTAGAGCCAAATGAAATTTTAATTAATGAAATGTTTGGATCTTGCAAGGGAAGGCATATCGGTTCGAATCAGACTTCATTTCATTTTCTTTTTAATGTATTTTTTAACTTTTTTTAAATTTAAATTTATTGATTTATTAATAATTATTAACCCGTGATTGTATAAAATGTTTTACAAATAAACAAAATGATTAATCAATAATAACAACATTAAAAAAAAAATATATCAGAAAAAAATCATAAATTATTAGTGGAATAAAATTTTATGTACTTTTAAAGATGTGTATATATAATTTAGTAGGCATTATTACATACGTTTATATGTAATAGATTTGATGAAACATCTGATTTAATATTAATTGAAAATTATAATTTATAATCTTATTATTTTTAGATTTTCTAGTTTAATATCTGTTTAATTTTATTTAATTATTCTGAATTCCTTCTTCTTCCTCTTTATATTTATCATCTTCTCTCTTTCAAATGAAATAAGTTTAAATGAAGTGCAGCAAAAAATTTGTATATCTAATTTAATAGGTGTACAAGGAAGGCATGTGATGTCTACATCAGATTTTTTTAGAAAATAATTTAATGGAATTCTAATAAAGATAAATCTGAAAAAATGTTCTTTATTTCTTCTATTCGGCAAGTAAATGTTTATTGCCAACCTCCGTGACTGAATAGGTATCGTCTCGGCATTTCGTTTGAAATTTCTGGGTTAGCATCCCGGTCAGGCAAGACATCTTTTCATACGTTACCACTGTCCATAGAGCTTTATGATTATAGCTGTTGATGCGCGCTCTTTCATAGTAATAGAAAAATATTCATAATTTTTTTTGTTCAATTTATTAAGTTTTCTCCTTTTCGAAAGAATTGTATTATTTTACTACTTACTAGATTTTTATCTATTTATAGATTTATATCTATTTTAAGCAGTTTTATTCTGTTGATGCTGATTTAATTTAAATTAATTTTAAGTAATTTGATTTATAGTTGTATACTTACGATTTCAAAGGCAATTTTTTTTCTTTTACAATGATTTTAAAATTATTTCTTATTCTTAAATAATATGTAACCTTATTTTGTTGCCATTCAGCTCGAGTTGAATTAAATGTAAATTTTCTGTTAACAGTAAAAAAAAAAAAAATTAAAGGTATGTAAGTATCGTAAAAATCTGTTAAGTAAACTTATGTAGTAAATATAATACGATTTTTTTTTTTAAATTTATTTTAGTTAATGTAATTGTAAATTGTAAATCTCTCTTGTTTATCGAGGGATAGTTTTTATTTCTAAGTAATGTACTTCAGTTTTTTACTTTTTTTGCGGTTAGGCTGACAGTGGACTACGCGAATATCATTTATTCTGGTTTCTTTTACTTTTCTCCTAATATTCTTTTATTATTTCTGCGTGTTTGGTCTTATTCTCTTCCGACTTCTTCACTTTGGTATGATTCCTTCCTCACCGTTTCAAACGCAACTTTTCTATTTTTGTCTGAATAGCTTTCAATTTCTCATTTTGTATTCTTGGATTATAAAATAGTTTTTATAATTATTTCTTCATTTTTAAAGGTACCCGTGGTTGCTCTTTTGTTAGCAGAGTTTAATGGTTATTTATATATTTATTCTCTGTTCTTCCATTCTGTACCCATGGCCCGGAAATCTCAATCTCCTTCTTACCATCGCTTTTTCGATATTTTCAATTTCTTTATACAGTTCTTGTTTGAACTTAAATCTGTATCCCTTTCTTATTTTTTTTGAAGCCCAGGATTATTCTCAGTGTTCTTACCTCCATTTTTTTAGGGTTCCTCGTCAGTAAGATGTAAAGTTTCCGTAGACCACTTGTTTCAGCACTGTGGCATAATGCCTGAGTTTGGCCTTTTTAGGAGGTATTTTTTTATTGTGGATATCTTTGGGCAAGAAATATTATTTATTCAATTTGTTTCTCATCTCTTCTATTTCCTCTCTATCCGTACTGTTGTGTTTATTGTTTGCCCTAGGTATTTGAAATAACACACTACTTTAAGATTCCCGTATTCTGTGTTAATTTTTTTTATGCCAGGTATTATCTCTGATTTTCAAAGGATATCTGTAGGCTTGCTCTCTCGGCCACTTGTTCTTGCTTCTTCGTCTGCTAATAAAGTCAGGTCATCTCCAAAGGCCAGACATCTGACTTGGGTTGCGATGTTTCTTTGTCCCTATCCTTATTCCTTTTCTTTGTTTTCCTAGAAGGTTTTTTTGTCCAGGATGGAGTTGTAAAGTGTGGGAAAATTATCCGTCTCCATATCTTAATTCTGTTTTAATTTCCGAGTGCTTAGATGTCCTCCGAATTTAATTTTTTTTGTGTTTATTGATTCAGAGTAATCTCTAAATTAGATTATTTTTTGTATCTACCTCGTATTCGTTCATTATTTGTAGCAATATTTTTGCTTTATTATTATGATTTTTTATTTATCTCGTTATTTAATAATTTTTTCTTATATTTGTAAACAATGCATATACCCTGTTAAATGATTATATCTTGCAAAAGATAAATAAATTAAGTTATATTCCTAAAAGATTATTTATTAAACAATAACAATTTTACGCTATATATTACAATTACATTATTTTGTTTCAAAAGAGAATAATAATTTTATTCTCTCTTTTATTTTTAATATTTTTTTATTTATTTTTTTTTATTTTTAAGTGTTTATTAAATTTTAAAAGACTCATTGTGAAATTTAAAATAATTGTATACCGCAACAGAAATTATACCATAAGATTTTTATTTTATTTTTTATTTGTTTTTTTACTTTTTTTTTTAACCTCCTGAATTACCATTAAGGTATTTCTTCAGAGGATGAGATGAATGAATTGTAGCGTGTGTGAAAAATGCCATGCCTGACCGGGAT
>JAAAKQ030177458.1:0-12351 GCA_010016005.3 Zanna intricata
GTTTATTGGAAACTTTTTTCTTATTTTCAGATATAGAATCCGTTTCCGAGAGATTGCCGTGCAGTTTTGATACACCCCATATAATATTTCTGATTTAAACTTAGCATAAAATACTTTTTGTGAGATTGATATTTGATGTTGGAATTTTTTCCATCATTGAAGAATGTCGTTTTTTAATAGATTTACTAAGGGTGCGATAAAAGATTAGTAGCATAAGTTAAACAACATAAAATTTTTATGAATCATTATAAGGAATGTTTTAGACATTTTTGAAAAATTTGAATGACAGTTACTGTCCTCTAATATGAGAAATGTTTTTGATAATTTATTGATTAAAGATACAGAATAGGAAAAGATTTCAAGGCTAAATAATAAAGAGAAAACCATTTTTAAATTAGCAAGTTGAGATTGATTTTTTAAAATAAATAAACATATTTTTTCAATGATTTATGTTTTCAGATTTAATTTTAGAAAAGATATTCAACTTGTAAATTAAAATTAGGTTAGAAAAGTTTAAAAAATTCTAGACACCTCTTTCATAATTTTTACATTGTTTTCTTTTTATATAATTACTTTCTTCTTGATAATAATTTTACATAATCTCTATGGCAGCATACTATCTTAAGAGTTAAAACATAAAACAAACTAAGAAATAAATTATTATGAAAATTTGAAACGGAGGCCCCTTCCAACCTGAAGGAAACTGTAAATTTTTTTTAGTAAATTAGTCACAGGATACAAACGATTTCAGGCCTTATGAATTATCGCAAATAAAATCATAAAACCATTTTTGTTCAGAAAACGTTTCTAAATTATGACCTGGAGTATCTTTTTATTAGACAATGTAAGACGGACATGAATAATCTTATTTATTCTGGGAGGGTTAAATCTTTACAGAACTGCAGTACAGATCCAATACCTTTGTTATGATTAAATTATTACATATATGTATACATTTTATCGACAAAAAAAAAGAATTAGATTATTCAATCTTGAGCAGGGTTAAATGTACAGAATATCATACCACACAAAACTTTACTTACTTATGGGCTCATACAAACATACATACACACTAAAGAGGAACACA
The DNA here is from genome assembly GCA_010016005.3 of Zanna intricata. Lineage (NCBI taxonomy): Eukaryota > Metazoa > Arthropoda > Insecta > Hemiptera > Fulgoridae > Zanna > Zanna intricata. The sequence goes on from JAAAKQ030177458.1 coordinate 1,088, forward strand.
TATAAAGAGGAAACGTTACGTACAAACGAATTTTCAGTTTTGTCTGATAAGCTTTAATATATATATATTTTTTTTTAATTTTCATGCTGTCAAAAAATTAAAAAAGAACATATAAACGAAAGGAAGTAATTAAGTTTTCTACGTCTACTCTATTCGTTTACTAAATACAACCAGGTGTATGTGATTATTTTTACTTTTTAATTGGAAATAGTAATTTGGCTTTCATATCAAAAAAAAAAAAAAATTAACACATGTAATTTCTATCTTTATGAATTCAAAAATAAAAAAACTGTCTTACTGTGAGTGAACTTTATTCGATTAGCAACTTAAATTGAACTTTATTCAATTTAACAAGAACTGCAGCAAACATGCACAAGTTATATTAACAAGTTTTAATTTTGGAAAAAAATATTAATTTTTTCAAAATAAACCATTGATAAAATTGTATGATAATTTAAATGTCATAAACCCCCTTCAAGACTGCCTTATGAGTTATTCTTTTATTAGAAAACGGCTAATTAATTATTATCCTAAAAATAATTCCTGGCAACAATACTAAAAATATTTAAAATACTAAATAATAATTATAAAATTCTATACATATAAGTGTCTGTGCAAAATAAATTTTCTTAAATTATCAAACGACAGCAAAAAATCAAAAAATTAATAATAGAAAAAAGAATAGATGGCTGAAAAAAATAGATGTATTTCGATTATTTATCTCGCGTCTCATTCGCGGTCATTTTCCATTAATACTCTCTACTCTAGAAGTGTAGTCTTGTACACTTAGGACGATCATTCCGCAGATGTGAGGTTAATTGAAGTTCAACCACCAAAGAACATCTGTAACCAGGATCTAGTATTCAAATTCGTATAAAAGTAACTGCCGTTACTAGGATTACTACTACTAACAGGAGTTAGTAAAAAATGTTTAATTAGTTAAAAAAAATAGATCCATAGGAGGTTAGATCAGGTGACTACGTTAGATCAGGCAGCTATACACCAATTCCTTAAGCTCAAGGAATTGGTATATAGTTGGCAATAATCCAGGAGATTAATTAATCTATTAAGATTTTACCAATAAGTAAACGCCGTCAAATTGAAAGGAAATATTAATTTAGAGAAAAGCATAAATACGTTATGCTTTTCTCTAAATTAGCTAAATAAATTTCAATTTACTAATCAATAATAAATTTCAATTTCACTAAATTTCAATCCCGTTATTTTCTAGCTAGTTACTGGCTGGATTTTTGATAAGACAAACAGAGTGAGCCTCAAGGACAAACGCCACATTGTCGAGTCGCCTGACATTCTCCTTTTACATTCAAGTTGGTGTGACGACTGCAGCCTGCTCAATCGGGCTACAGCAGTCGCTTGTGTAGAATTGTGTATCTGCTGCTCGTCGGAGAATGGCAGGCGTTTTAATACAGCGACATGTTAACGTGAAATTTTTAGTGAAATTCGGCAAGTCCGCAACACAGACCTATTCTCTGTTACAACAAGTGTACGGTGATGAGCGTATGTCCCGCACATGGGTTTTGAGTGGCATAAACGGTTCAAAGAAGGACGAGAAGGAACCGAAGATGATCCGCATCTTCGAGAATGGACAAAAACATTGAAAAAATAAGCAATCTCATCCGTCCTGTAGGTCTGAAGGTCAAAGAGTGAATAAGGAATATTATCTTAAGGTACTAACTACTCTCCGTGAGCGAGTACAAGAAAGCGACCAGAATTGTGGAAGAACAAATCATGGATCAGGACATCGTACAGCCAACACTGCACTAATCAGTGCAGTGTGGGCGACTTAACGATTTACAGTGTGGGCGTGTAAACGACTTAACAATCGTTAAGTCGTGCTGCAACATCACTCTACTCACCAGATTTAGCCCATGTGACTTTTTTATATTCCCAAAAGTGAAGGAAGCATTGAAAGGAACTAGGTTTGAGACAGTTGAAGCTGTGAAAGAAAAAGAGACGAGGACCATGTACATGATTTCAGAAAATGACCTAAAACACTGTTTTGAACAATGAATAATTTGAATGGAGCGATGTAGGGATCATAGAGGGGAGTATATTGAAGGGGATAATGTGAAAGTTGTTATGGAAAAAAATAAAACACGTTACTGTAAAAATCCCGTTATTTTCTAGCCACACCTCGTAGAAATATTTCTACATTAATTTTACGAAAACGGAAAAACTTAATTATCTAATTATGTAAGTAATTATCGAATTAAGTAAGCCAAATTTTGACTTTATGTATATCACAACAACGCTTTCCTACCATAAATTGGGTAGGAAATCACACCTAAGTGCGAACTTCGTGTTTATTACGTACTGAATAAACACGAAGTGTAGCATCATAAAAAAAAAAAACATATCAGATACAAAACCTGATTTCCATTAAAATTTAATCTTGTATAAATTTACATTATAATATCCACGTACAACGTAATTCGTATAGAATTATATAACTAGGGATAAGTTACAAAACTGCTTGCACTTTCCAATCACTTGCAAAAATTGGGTTTTATATTATAATATTAAACCTTGTAATTTCGTTAGTAAATTCTAAAAGTTTAAATTTATTTAAAAAAAATAAATGTTGATTTATGATAAATTACATATAAAAAAATTTTCCGCTTTTTATAAGTTTCACAGGTACTTAAATTTCAACATTTCCTAGTTAAAATATTACACAAAACTACTTACATACTACTTACATACCTAGGTACTTACATACCTAGTTAAAATATTACACAAAACTGTATTGTTATGAATATTCAAGAGCGCAAAGTTTTATTTGTCATTTAAAAACAAAACAATCTTAGTTTGCTGGTTTGAATATGGTAGCCCCTTTAAAAATAAAGATACTTCAACTTTCAATAATGTTACAAGTTTTAAATTTTTAATGAAAATTTCTTTTAAAAATGGTATTGCATTATAAATATTATTTCATAATTTTTGTTAACAATTGTTTGGAAAACTAACTGTCAAGGAAAAAAATTTCCATTAAAACTGATGAGAAAATCTGTAAGAAAAGTTTGCAATCGCTTTTTCGTTTTCCAACAATGAATCATCAATGCACACACTTTTTATTTATATTACACGTTTATGTAATCGATGTAATATCTGTATTATATATGCATGGATACAAATTAAAAGAATTTATCTAATATTCTGAAGAAAAAATAAGGCATTTTAAATTTACTTCCTAAATTAACTTTATGGAAAGCCAAATTAGATTTGCTACAAGATTTATAGATTAAAATCTAAAATGGAATTTCTATTTTATTTAAAGTATACAAAAAGTTTGACAAAAAAAAATCCTAGGCTAAGAAATTTTCATGAATTTCTGTTTCTTAAATAATACTCATGTTGCACGTACAATTTAAAGAAACAGACGGATGGAACTTTCGTTTACAATGAAACAATTAATTTACTTTCTGTAGCCAATCTTACTAGGTCAGGAATGTTTTTAATAATACTAAATAATCCCAAGCGTTAATTTAACTTGAGAATTATATTCCATGTTTCGTTTTCTATTATCCACTTCCGTTTTAATTTTAAATAAGTAGTATATTTAAATGAGTTTCACTAATAAATTTTAGGAGAAAAGAAAATTAAGAGCAGGAAGTTATAAATTTAACTTTTTTTTTTAATATTTATTTTTATTTATGATTATATTGCAATCTAATCAATTTTATTATATTGTTAAATAAAGAAAAATAATTAGCCAATTAGTTTCCTCTTTTTAATTCTGAGTGTATACGTGTATATACGAGTATATCTCTACCTATACAGATTCATCAACCCCTAGAAAAAAACCACTGAATATAAATTGATTAAAATTTGTATACATGTTTTTCTTAAGATGTAAATGCATACCAAGAAAGGATTTTTTGAAATTCCGAATTTAAAGGGTTAAAATGGAATAATAATGAAATTAACAATTTTTTTATTTTCATGGGTAACAAATGAAGATATCAACTTGATTTTTAGTATGTGTAATTTTCGTGTAAATATTTAATAACTGATTTGTAGATTTTTCGAAATTTGACCTCTAGAAAGGAGTAAAGAAAGGTTAAAAAAATAAATTGAAAAATGTTTGAAAATTTTCCCCATTTCCGACTATATTAAGAGATATTTACTAGATTTTAGCTTGAAAATACTTTTTAGATAAATACCTAAAAACAATTTTTGGGTATTGAATTTCATTTTTTAAAGTGTTGCGACGATGTGCTACGAGGCGGCTTAATCAACACAGCCAGTGTCACTGTTATTGTATGTACTACGCGACTGGCTAAAAAGTTATTAGTGAAAAAAAAAATTTATGAACTTTTCATTTTAATTTAACAATTTTTTTTACAGAAGTAATAATAATTAATAAATTCATATATTTAAATAAAAAAAAAAAAAATTAGATTAGTAATATACGAATGTATATGAAGTCGGATTCGAGCTGATGTGTCCATAGTTATGGATCCGACACGTTCTCACTTACATCACATAACTACGTGAGCGACATGAAACTAAATTAATATATAAACTAATATAAAATGCTGATATGGACACCACAAAAAACCTGATGAAACGTGGTGTCCACTACAATGCAATCGTGTAATTGTCCACTTCATTAAATAATTGGAGGATCGTATCTCACTTTTAAATCAAAAAAGTTTAAATTAAGTGCAGCAAAAATATGTGATTTAATAACTTTTATCCGGAGGTCCCGGGTTCGAATCCCGGTCAGGCAAGGCATTTTCATACTCGCTACAAATCATTCTTCTCATCTTCCGAAGGTATATCTAACGGTGGTTCCAGAGGTAAAAAAATATTAATGTTTAAAAAAAATTAAATGTAATTTAATAGGCGTACAAGGAAGTTATGTAGTGTCCATATCAGATTTTTTATTTTTTTGGTTTTGTAATAACTCTTACTGTAATTTAATTAGTACTGTTTGCTATTTTTTTTTTTGCAATTTTTTATGTTAACTGAAGTAGGTAAACACCGTGCAAATGAAAATGATAATATTAAAAAATAAATAAATACGATGTAAAGTATATTTATTATTAATATTATTTAATGGGTACAATTTTATTGATGTTATACGTCATTTTCCCTAAGGATATACTTTATATAGGAACAATTTATTTAAATTTAAATAAAATATATTTACAGTATTTATGATTAAAATTTGAGTAAATATATACTCTTAATAAAGTAAATTGCTAGATTATTCATTCGTATATTTAAAAAAAGCTTACGTTTATTAACTTAATAAGATATAAATATTATAATAAAATGATTCTGGAAGAGGTTAAGAGAAGTTAATGTGAGCTTATATCTAGAAGCTTAGCAATTTATGGCTGTAAGATCTTAACGAGAAGGACTGAAGTAAAGCGAAAAGAATACTTATTTTAAAAAAAAGTTGTGAGAAGCTGTGAAAAAATATTTAAAATAAACTTGAACAGTTGGATTCGCGAAGACCCTAATAAGGTATGGTACGACAAGGTCGGATATATTATGAGATATTTTGAAATAAATGGAATCGAATCGGATGCATTAGGTTTTATAAGTGGATAAGAAAAATAGTAATAGATTACATTAAACAGAAACCATGTACAGAAATCCAAAACTGTATTATTTACTACATATAATCGATTATGTCAATGAGTAATCTTATTAAGTGGGTGGGATAAAAGTAAAAAAAAAAAAAAAAATTGTTGCAAACTAATTAGTACATGGATTAATTTCTTTCTATATAGAAAATCACTATTATTTATTAATGGTTTAAAAGGAGGGAGTTAAGGACAATTTCAAGGTCATTCATTGCTTCCGTACGACATGCGGAAAATATGAACCCCCGTGCGAGGCGAGTCCGCTCACGTTTCTTTTAGCGGCAGCGGATCCGCTCCCATTAGCGGACCGTTAGCGCTAGCGGAAACGTAAGCGGGCTTGTCACGCACGGGATGCTCGTCATGTCTCATCTAATCTCTCACGGGGGTTCAATCATGCCGCATCTCACCCGGTGGCTACGGATGATCTTTTTCAATGATTTACATTTTCAAAACCAATTTGTTTTTAATTAGAATATTTCCGAATGTATAAAGTTAAATTAACTCAATAGATTTTATTATTTTCCATTTAAAATAACTTTATTTAAAATCTGGTGACCGCCAAGATCGCCGTGTCATCAGCAAACAAAGCAACAGTGTCATAGTCGGAAGTTGGAAGTTCTGCAGCGTATTTAGAGTACAAAATCGGTTCCAGAAATGTAGCTTGAGGAACACTATACTGAATGGCAAAAAACTTAAAAAAAATTCCTGATTATGTTTAACTTCTCTCTCTTTTTCTGTTTAGCTAAACTTCAGAGGATGAATGAGGATGAATCTCAGGTAACAATCTCAGGTCGGCCACTCCTAAGAAGTGTAGTTAATTGAAAACCAACCACCAAAGAACATCGGTATTCACGACCTAGTATTCAAATCCGTATTACTAGGATTTGAACCTTAGAACTCACGACTTCGAAATCAGCTGATTTGCGATGACTACTAGACCAGCCCGGTGGGCTGATTATGTTTAACTTGGAAAAAACAATCCCTCAGGTAATAACACAGGATCAACTTTGAGGCAAATTCGATTTCAGCTAAAATCAGGCAACCGGACCTTGTCGAAGCCTGCTGGATATCCAAAAAAGCTGATGAACAATATTTCTTCCATTGTAAGGATTACTTTAACAATTTGGTGGGTTTGTTTTATAGAAGAATGACCACTCTAGCAACAAACTGATGATCAAGACTACAATAATTTTTTCTTTCAGTAAAATAGGCTTCAATCTTTGAGAAAGTATCTCTGGAAGATTTTAGAGAGAACATGCTATAGGATTGTACGAACCACCTCTTGTATTGACTTACCCTGTTTCACAATCTTTATTATCTGCGACCCTTTCAACTCAAGACGGAAAATAAGTCGTGCGAATGATGTCATAAAGCAGCTACATTATGTACAGTATCCTTAAATGGTAACATAAATAGCACTTGGGAGATAACTAAGTCAAATCTGTAGCCTACCTCGAACCTGTAGCCTACGTTAAGTTTCGCTGGTTCTTGATCTCATACGAAATTTCTGTAATGAAAAGTTTTTATAGAAAGACACAGAGAGACCGGGCAGACCAAGAATTTCCTCTTCATCATTTCTCCTTATATCTGGCTGAAAGAACTTTCTTAGATGCACAGCAAGTAGATCGGCCTTTTGGTCCTCGCTTTGAGCTCATATCTATTTGAAGCCTTTAAAGAAATCCTGCAGATTTATAGAAAGATTATCTTGAAAATATTAGAAAGCCACAATGGTTTCAAGAATTTCCACTCTCATTTCCAGTTAAGATATGTGGAAAAAATTAATTAAGCAGCTAGCAGAATTCGTTTTTTCAGTAAATGAATTAGAAATCCATGTAAGAAATAGAGAGCCAAAGTGGAAAATAAAATATATATTTAGTAAAGTGAATTATGGGTAGGAGATAATAGTTGTAAGTGGAAAGGAACCAATTTTTTTTTTATTCACAAAATTTTGTCGGAGTCTTTCAATCGTTTTAGATTTGTTTTTTAGTTATTCAACAAGTGTATGAACACACACACACACACACACACACACAATATGATATATACATTACATTATACCATTATTACTATTACGTATGTAGTAAGTATAATTATAAAAATGGTAATGCGTATTTAAATGGATAAGACAATAGAATTTTAGTGCGTATATTTATTTTTATAAACCAATATGAATAGCTGCTGAAAACGGGCCTTAATGTGTCATTAAGCTTGGATATAACATACAATCTAATGATGAAAAAAAAATTCGTGAAAGAAACGAGAATGCAGATAATTCCAACAATAATTCTTTTCCATCAGTTGTAATTTTATATAAGTTTTTTGTGATAAGACGATGATAAAATACGACATTAAAAAAAAACGGATACTGAAAAAATTGATTTAAATGACAATCATACTGGGTACTTTTTTGGAATTTGCCCCCCAAACTTTTTGACATTTTTTTTACTTCAATTCATTTAAATATTATACAATAACATTACCACGTAAAATTATGATAGAGAAATGTGATTTTTTTTGGAAATAAAACAAAAAAAACCATAACTTTTTTTGGAATTTGCCCCCCAAAATTTTTCATAAAAAAAAACCATAAAATTTTCAATAAAAATTTTTTTTTTCACTAATCTGTATAAATGTACGCAAAATGTTAACTACACTATGATTGAGCTGGAAAAACTAAAAAAAAAATTTATTGAAAATTGTATGGTTTTTTTTATGAAAAATTTTGGGGGGCAAATTCCAAAAAAATTTATGGTTTTTTTTTGTTTTATTCCCAAAAAAATCACGTTTCTCAATCATAATTTTGCATGGTAATGTTATTGTATAAAATTTAAATGAATTGAAGTAAAAAAAAGTCAAAAAGTTTGGAGGGAAAATTCCAAAAAAATTATGGTTTTTTGGTTCATTAAAAAAAAAAAATCACGTTTATCCATCATAATTTTGCATGGTAATGTTACTGTGTAATATTTAAATGAATTGAAGCAAAAAAAAGTGAAAAATTTTGGGGGGCAAATTCCAAAAAAGTATCTCATACTGGTATTACTTGTTCGTTGGAACGAAGTTAACATTATCTGAGGTATATTAGTTCTAAGACTGAATAATTTTCAAAGAGTAAAAAGGAAACAAATGGAATAAGATATATAATAGTAAACTTTTAAATAAACATGTATGATTTTTTTGCAGAAGGTTAATCGACGTATTGGTGAATAAGATAGAAAACAAATTCATCTATGTTTTCTTCATTTAGGAATTCTGTATTAGATCTTCAAAAATATCCCTATCAAGTTGTATTGTATAAAACGTATTGCTTACAGAAAGAAATACATGTATAAAACGTATTGCGAACAGAAAGAAATACATTTATTTATTTACATAATGTTTAAATGTTAAGGCATTAACATGTGTAAAACATCTAAGGTATCACCGAAAATTGTTTTCTGTTAGAGTGTAGCTCATTATATAACTATTCCCTCAAGTAAATAAAGAGCTTGTATAATATTTAAAGTTGATTATCAAATACATTTCGGCCGTATTGCGAAACTAATTTGTGATGCTACATTCGACTTACAGAAGAAGGGAACGGGGAACAACTTTACATCTTCCTACTTACTTCAGTAAGTCCGAAATTTAGTTACACTTGCTATTACTAAGAAGAGTTATTCCTTTTTTTCGAGAGTGATATGTGATTCACATTAGGCTAGTAATTAATTACGGTTGTGACACCATACAAATAAACCAACTAGAAAAATATTTCTGATAAAAATGAAATTTTTCGATATCATTTACTTTTGATCAGTAGAAATAATTATTTTTTTTTGAAAGACAATAAAAAAGTTGCAATACATTTAAAATGAAAAAGTAAAGTAATAGTACAAATAGAAAGAAAGTTACTGAAATGGTCTAAGAATAGTTGCTGTCAAATACAGGAAATTTATTTTCATGACTTAACGTACCGCAAGATGAGATCTCAAGCAATTTCATGGTTCGGATTTTTTCTTTTTTAAATGATATCTATTTAGTCTATATAGTATACATACGCTTAGTATACTTATAGCATATGCTAAGTTATAGTATATATGCTTGGTGTATATATTTATATACGTTTTACATCCTACTACATAAAATAACAAAATTGATTTTTTTTTTTCACCTACATAACATTATATCTTACACAATGGTTATTGAATTACAAGAATTCTTTTCGTTGCCTCAAAAGATCACGTAACAATATAAAAGATACTTCTTCCTAAGACTTCGTAACTTCCTAAAGATAAGTTTTCCTTATTATTTAAAGAAATTAAAATAAAATTCGTGTATGAACGAAATAAATTTAAAACTGAGTTATGCAGAGTTAAATTTGAATTAATGCAAATGGACGAACGAGCTCTATTTGGGTATCGTTTACATCACTTCTTACACCCATGTCATGTCTAGTCCAGAATTAAAACTGACCTAAATGTAAGTAACATATGAGTAAAATATGAGAGGTCCTTTAATTAAATGAATTAGAACGGGTAAAGTTAACTAATGTTTATAACTACTATTAAATTTAAACTTTATCGTACGTCATTAATACCATTTCTGTACATCAAAGATGTAAATCCTTATTATGACTGAATCTGCTTTTGCAGTCAGATTAACCATATGCCGCACATTCGGTCCAGCGATACGACTCCACCGCAAAGCCTTACGATTACTAAAAGACTAGTTTTCCATTTGACCATGGAATTTCAGAATACATTAGTCTCTTTTTACACTATAACTGAATATCAATTAATTGAATAATAACATTTATTCATAATAAAATTCTTCTATTGAAGCTCTAAAAGCTGTAGTTGAATGGTAAAATTCTTCCTAAGAGATTAAATTAATCTGTTTTTTTTTTTGCAAGGGATAAGGACAAAAAACAGGAAAAGAGAAAGTTATTGTGGTGACTTTTAATTTAAAATTGGTTACACTTTTTTGTTTGTTTTTTGTAATGGCGGAATAAACAGCAAAAAAAAAAGAAAAGAAATAGTGATAATTTAAAAACTTTGATTTTCATACGAGAGACATATGAATATTATTAAAAAACGACTTCTGATTAACGCAAATATAAATCTCAGTTTCTATAAGTGAAACGGGAAATATAATACATGTTTAGTATTAGCATCCATTTAACAACGATACAGAGTTTTCAGGAATTCGCCATTATCCTTAAAAAATTTCAATTTTCCTACATTGATTAAAATTAAAAATTATGATGTTACTTACTTCTTATCAAAAGAAAATTAATAACATAAATATTTGTTTGTTGAATAATTAATAAATTTACATTGATTTTAATTTTATTCTAAATATTTTGTCTTCAACTGTTATAAAAACATCAGTTAATATATATATATATATATATATCTGATGCAGAATTTTAGAAAATTGCACGAAAAAATTAATTTTTGCAATATTTTAAAGTTTGTTGGAAGCATATTTTTCATATTGCTTTTTAATCATTTCACACAATCTTGATTAACGTATGGTCATTTTTTAGAGAAATTTTGTATACTCTGATAATTATGTACATTTTTTTTTTTTTCCCCTCCGGATCGGACCCGCAATTAAGCATTTACACAATCCGGAGGGGAGGACACCACAGGTTAGGAACACAGGTTT